>JAVSBS010014020.1:7923-42650 GCA_033124195.1 Coracias cyanogaster
AATTTCCCTTAATTCGATTTCTAAATGTTAGATGTATTTTTATTTTTATTTACTTAATTATTTATATTGTACATTTATTTATTTTTATTTATTAGAAGTCAAATTAATGTCAAATTAGTTAAATTCACAAACATTTTTGGAATAGACATGTATCTATTAATAGATTCGAAAAGAAATATTTTGCTATGTAGATGACAAAACTGCCTACATAATATTGATGATAATACATGTGTTTCTGTCTCTTTAGGTTTCTGTTCCATAGCTTTTGAGTAGTTCTTTTTAGTTTTTAAGTGTTTGCAAATATGGATGTGATTTAAATTCTGAAAAATTCCAATGGGACCATTTGCCAGTACTTTGTCAGTTCAAGAAGACAAAAGGAAAGAGTCAACAGCTTAAATCATTTATTTTTTTTACAACATATACAAATACAACTTTATTCTTCAAGTCAGCAGAGAGAAAATAGTCCAGGTGGAAAAATCACTTTTAAAATCATTCATTTTACATAGTTTCCAAACAATATAAAGACTGGCACATAGTGGTGTTGCATTGTCAGAATACTTTGACATACTTTAAGAGGCAGACAACTGTACAACTAAGTCATTCTGAAATATCCTATACATATATTGGAGCGAAATCTATTTACTGCTATTTATTTTTGTATTTTATTTGCTAACTCTGCCAAATGTCTATCACTATTGATGTTACAAAATATTTATCACAGACAGGAAGAAAAAATGCCACCATTGTTACATTGTAGTGGGCTACCCTAAAAGTAAACTGTGTTTTACAGTGGTAGTAACAGCCAGTGATTAAAAACCAAAGGTTAACTGAAGCATTCAGAGAGGTAGAGCTGAACAGACAGTTTAGTTTCAGAAGCTGCTAACTCACCCTTTCACTGAAATGTAAAGCTACCAGCAAGCTCTTTTTTAAAGGCAAACTATGTAAGAGAATGTGTTCTTGAAATATTTAAATAGTTCTGTGTTTAAGTCTTTAATTCTTGAAAGCACGTGATTTCTAGAAGCAGACAGCTGTCTAAAGATGACTTGAGATACTTCATCTAGTAATACTCCTGTCAATAAAAATGTGACTAGGTTTAAAAATTAAAAGTGACATAGTATTTTTCCTTCTAACTGCTAAACTTGGGATCAGTAAGACAGAAACAGGAAACCCTTCAGGCAGTAGGAAGTACCTCCTCTTGTGCCCCCCGTTCTGCAAACTGAGCAGTACTGCAGCAGGGCCAGGGTCTGCGGCTGCCCAACTTTTGTTCCATACAGTCCCACCACGGCAAGCAGCACATAGTATGCAAGGAGAATATAAGAAATCGGTAGAAGTGTAACGGTGGTTTTAGAACAGTATAGAATAAAATACTTCTGTGTTTTTGCCAGTAGGCAACAGACTGTGAGATTTCCACCTGTAAACTGTTCGGTGTGAGGTCTGCTACCACTCAGAGACTGCCTGTTTCTGGAAGGTGTTGATTATTTACATTCCTTTATTTAAAACTTTATCCTGGAAGCTGCCTCCTGTAAATAGTTTATAATGTAAAGATGAATGTATTTTCCTAATTTAAGTAAGTCTGTGCCCAGCCAAAAGCACAGAAAGAGACAAAGTTATTTTTTTAGTCTTTTCATAGTGGACAGGTATTCCTGCAGAAATAAAATCTGTGACTATGCAGAATAAACTTTCCTACTAGAAAAATAACTCAGGACATAAAATCTGTTTATTAACTGGGCTTTTACAAATTTAACAACCTCCCTCTGCTTAATGCTGCAACTGATGTTGTATTTTCATTATTAGGATACTTGGAACTTGAGACAAAGGGAAGGATACTCTATTCCTTTCCAACTTTACCCCAAAATGTACCACGTTTCACCAACACAAGTTTACCAATACCTAAACCTGAAACTAAGTGATACATGTACATTAGTGAAAATACTGGAACAGTGTAATTAGGCTTACACAATTTCAGTTGTCTACATGCCTATAAAGTTCAGGTTTTTTAATAGCCAAATATTTTGCTGTTCTTTCTTTTACTGTAATAAATGCCAGCAAAAGCATGATGGTTGATGAGGAAGATATTTAAATTAATAAACTGTTCCCACAGCTAGGAAATTATTGTATTAGCAGAAATAGTACAAAACTATTTTTAAATTGCCACTAGGCTTCAGGCTAGTGTTAGACCCGCGTTACACAATGTGACATGGCTACTCTTGTCTCTTGATTTCCCAAGGGTTTTCCCTTTTAAATCTATGTAACAGAAAACCATTAGTGGATGAAGACATGAGTGTAAGAACTTTGTCTTGAATCTAACGAATTTGCAAGCATGTCTTCCAGACCACTATGATACTACAGTATTTTCAGTGCTGCTGAATATAACAAAAAAGGGCAAACTCTATAGGAAAGTATGAATTGTTTCTAAAATGCCATAAAACCACCAAAAGTAAAAATTCTTAGTCAGGTGAAGCTACTACTGTGTTAGGATAACAGAGAATGAAAGTAACATGTAAATAAAACCCAAAAGTTGCATTAGTGAAATTGTGCAGTACTGAAGATAAGCAGTGGGAAGTGCGTGGCCTCTGGGAGGCATGCCACCGGGGAATGTGACTTTTTTGTGTGTCTGGTTATTTTTCCTGAGAATTGGAAATTACCTCAAGAGGGCACTTTTTTGCTTTCGTAATGGCTGCTTTGTAGAAATTTTCTGTAGTGTACACTGAAAGACTTCATAGCTTCTGGTGACAGAATGCAGGTTCTGTCTGCTTGTTTATATGCCAATTAATGACTTCTGCTTTCTTTTACTTCATTGTATAATTATTTGGGGTGGCATGTTGGTTGTCACGGGACTACTGCCTGTAACTTCTTTTCCTTTTGTCCTTGCACTGTCTAAAGTAGACCTCATTTTAAGTTGCACGGCTGTTTTTATCCTTTGCGTGAAGCAGCTTCTCTCTTAGGAGCAGCAGCATTTTGTGCTCAAGTGCTAAAGTTGATGTGGAATAACTGAGTGCTCGACTCACTCCTTGTATTAATGGATTTCTTCATTTAGTCTCACCAGGTAACTGAAATGCTTTGTTTATGGATTGCTCTAGGGAGACAAAAAGCATGCAGAGCAATTTATTCACCACAGATATACTTCCTGTGGGAAATCAAAGGGATGACTGATTTCAGCAATTGTTTCATTTGTGCCCCTGTAAGTTCATATGGGTTGTTTTCACTAAGCACATTTATAACTCCCATGGAGAAAACAAAACAAAAAAGAGCCAACCACAACTAACTTAAATATCAAAAGACGAATTCAGCAAACATAAAGCTTTACAACAGTGTTTCTATGTAAACAAAAATGTCAAGAGTTAGAGTGTAAGAGTTCTGTGTACTCTCTAGGTTTAACAGACAAGTAAAAAGACATTTCCTGACTGTATGGAAAAATGTATTTAGAATTAAAAATTTTGAAATGTTAATTACATTTATCAATGCCTTGTTTTGAGTTTGGTCAGTTTGGGGTGTTAAACATCTTGTGCTGAAAAGAAACAAGAAAAGTTAAAACATTTTTTCCTCTTAAATCCAGAGAGAGGTAAAAATTCTGCATTTTCTAAAAAGTAGTGTATGATAAATATATTACACAATGGCATGTACTCTGGAACAAGATAATAAATATTCTTTCTTTAAATGCAAGCCTGGAAAACCAGAATTTCTAAGAAAATGATGTTCCTTGTCAAAGTATCACTACCAGTTAGGGGTATTCAGCTATTGTACATTATTTTGTTAAAGTAGATAAACCATAAATAATTTTAGCTGTTTGTATATATTCACCAAAGCTAAACAGATACACAAAGTTACAGTATATTTAAATCTCTTTACAATCACTTAACACAGTGTTTTAACAGAAATCTTCAGGTAAAAGTGCATTATTTTAATATAATACACATAAAGAACACTCTGGTTCTCTGCCTTCAGTTGCCCTAGAGGCAACTAGCTAAAATTATCTTTTGTTTAAAAAGAGGAGGGCGACAACACATGTTTACAACATACAGTCCAAGAAAACTTCTTCATCCGCCTAGTGAGAATCTGCAGATGTGAGGATATGGGAAGAGGAGAATCTTCTGACAGGCATCTTTCCCATCTACAATATCCCACTTAGGATTCCCAGATTCTGGATTAAGCATCTATAGCACAGGGCACAGAATTGGTGACCAATTCAGTCAGTCCTCAGCAGCTTCCTTCAAAGGCACTGCAGAAGGATTCAGTGAGGTAAATTCCAGTTTTCAAAAAAAAAAAAAAAAAAAAGAACAAATGCAGAAGAAGAGGGAATGTGAATCTTTCCATAATTTGCTTTGCTTTGCTTGGATTCAGATTGTTTTGATGATTTAGGGGTTTTATAGAAGCCTAGAAATAAGGTATTCAAATTTGTCCCTTCATGTTTGAAATATTTTGCAAATGAAAAGAGTTTTAATTCTGTTTAATTTAATAATTTAGCAGTAGTATGACAGTGCATGTCAAATAATGCCTTAATAATTAGCTGTACGTGGAAAGAAAAATGTAATCTTAAATTGGCCATATGCGAGATGGGATTATCAACACCAAAAAGAGATTTCTTCTTCTTTGACAATGAGCTGCAACTTCTCAGATGGTGTCTCAGTGCTGTAGTAGCACTATGCAAATATCTGGTTAGTGTATGTAGGTGGACAAGTTATGTGTACTGTCTTGATATAAATGGGATGGCCTTATGTTGTGTATTTCATTTGTTGTTTTAAGCCAAGCAAGATGGAAGAGATACAGAAAGGACAGTAAAAACATTTAAATATTGCTGGCAAAATTTCCACAGAGAGAAATTAACACTATAAAAGCTAAAAAGGAGATTGTCAGTCCTGATGATTTTATTATATGTATGTAATAAAAAATAACAAAAGCTCTACGGGGTAGTTCTATTTACTTTGGCCCAGAGCAAAAGAGTAACAGGACATTGTTAATTAAGCACAGGTAGTTGATTAAAATGCATACTATAAAATCAGCCAGAATGCAACATTCTGATTTTCTTTTTCAAATAGGCAGAGAAAGTGGGTGAAACTCCAGTCTTCACACCATTCTGATTCACTGTAGCAAATGCTGTAATGAAAACTGGAGACTTTACTTGTGCCTATGCGGACCAAGGTATAAGGCTTTTATGGATCTTTCTGTCGGTCCCTTGTACCTCACTAAGATTTAACCAACTAAAACTTTGACAAAAATACTGTGTAAGTCATGTCTTAAAAGCCTGCTCAGGGTTAGAATCAATTTCTCATACCTGAATAGACTGTACTGTAGGCAGTGGTGGTTCCTATTCCATAATGTCACTAAAAGTCAAACTGCATGTGGACCTTTCATCCTTGCTCTGTGGACTGTCCGGCAGGACCTGCAGAGGTGGTGATATGAATCCCCGGTACTGCTTACTTGACTTGGTTAACTTCTTGAGTTCACTGGTAAAGGAAATGCCTTTTCTTTTGTCATCTCGTGCTGCCTGTAAAGAAAATAAGCCATAGAAGTGGTTTAACAGGATGTTTGTTAGCTGTGAAACACAAAGTTAATAGGAAAACATCTAATGTTTCTAAGCAGGCCTCCCTTGTGAAATCAGTGCAGCTGTGCTTTCATAGCCAAGCACATTCTTCTGATTGTCTTGAAAAAAATTACTTGAAAAAAACCGCATTGTCAAAGATATGTTTAGCAAATTTGGTATAAACATGTATAAAAATTTGTGCTTGCAACACAGTTACTTTAAAGGATCAGCTGCTGTGGATTGGTGGCATCTCCTGGAAAGGAGAACACAGCTCCTTCTCCCAGGAGGCACAATCCTGTGATAAAGCAACAGAACAACCTTTTCACTGAGTAGGAATAAAGAGGACTTTAGTAGTTTTTAAGTTCTGCCCATTTGAATAGTCCTGCTTTACTATGATGGGAAGCATGGCATGCATAGCCAGATGATTTTGAAAAACGGGAAGTTGGTAGCAAAAGATAAAGGTTGTCATGGAATTTGCAGGCTGTGAGTGAATAGTGTTGCTGAATGTAACTGATGCAGTATTGCAAAGGAAAAAAGTTACGGAGGTGCAGAGAAAAGAGGAATCTGCTTAATGCTGTAGTCTCTTCTCCCCACCCACCCTCATGCTAGTCGTGTCTACCTCCCATTGAAAGCAGGTTCACATCTAGCTGATCATACACCATCTATAAAACCTGCTGCAAAGTATTTACTCTTTTACCTGAACCTGTTCTTTGAGTTTAAGGATAAATTTTCCTGCTCCCTTCCACTTGCTTTGGGCCTGAAACACACATTCTTGATCGGAGAGAATCCTCTGAGATGGTTTAGATGTCAGAGACTTTTTGTTTGCTGGCTCTTTTGTCACCTCTTCCAAGAGCACATAATCACTTGGATTTGGATTGCTCAAAATGCTGTAGGAGTATTTGGCTTTGCAAAGAGTCTGTTTAAAAGCAGAAAAAAAGAAAAAAAAAAAGGCATTCCCTCAGATTCAGGTTACTAAACCAATTCCTCAGCTACTGCTTGAAAACAAACCCCACCTTATCTTGTGTGAAACCAGCATCCACCTTGCATGTTACAGGCCTACTTGATGGAAACATGCTGCATACCTGCTGTATGACATCCTGAGCTGTGCTGAAGCGGGGAGCTTTGATAACGGTGCGTGGTTGCTCTGGGGAGACATCGTGTACCTGAACAAAGAAACTGTCATCCTCAGAGCTGATGGCTGCATCTTCCTTTGCTTCCTGAAAAATGTTTCTCTCATTTAAATTCTATAGAAAAAAGGAGAGCCAAATTAATTTACTTCAGAGAGGTAACTAATAGCTGGTGGTCACATGAAAATGTTTGCCCCAGCTCCATTTCATTAAATGCACGTCTTCTATGTAAGTTTTGAGAAGCCACTATTGCTAATAATAAATACCTATTTCTAAAATCTGTCTGAAATACCTTTCATAATAGGCAAGGAATGGAGACATACATAGTACCACATCTATGCAAAAAATGATCACTTAAATCACTTTATTTCCTTACGTATGCAAAATTATGTTTTGTCATGTAATGGTGCTATTAAGATGGGAGATGGTGGAAGGTGTCCTTTTCTTCCTTGTACCTGCGCTAAAGCCAAAAGAACTGAGAGAGCAAGAAGCTTGAGTGAACGTTTTCCTGTGGAGCAAGAAGGCTGCTTCTCTGTCCTTTTCCAGCCTCTGACTACTGCAGATTTTAGACAGAATTGCTCCCTGGACCTTCTCTCAGAAAACGCATTTCTCTCCAAGCCTATGTAACCTAGCTTGAATTCACAACTGCAAACATGGACTGCATATCACACCCTACAAGTGGACCCACTCCTTGTTTTTCCATGCAAATTTGCAGCTTCATTTGTAGCTCCAAGATCTGCAGAAAGGCTCAAAATTACAGATAATGCTTTGAGGTACTAGAATCACAGGACAAAACTACAGCAGTTTTAACATACACGAAGACAATTTTTAACCCATGTTTTCTGAAGGAATGGGGTTTGGCAGTGACACATTTGTGGTCTTGTACACTTCCAGAGTAAGTGTAGCAGTCAACTTAATTAAGCAGGTGACTGTTTCCACAAACGCATTTCTACCTAGTAATTTTTGCTCCAAGTGTTAAAAGAAAACAAAATACAGATTTGTATAATGTGATGGTAATTTGTCAAATTGAAGCTTTATGAAAGTTTGTATCAAAATAACAAGTCAATATATTTTTTCACTTTAAAGAATCCTAGAGGATCTGTCACTTGTGTACGTAAATGTGTACATATATTACTATGTTTAGACTAAGCAAGCATTCTTATACCCTGAACTGACCACAAGAAGTGCCTCTGAAAATGAGACCATTAGGTGTCTTTCTCCTGCTTTTTTGTTTCTCTCTCACAACCCTGGGCACTACCATATTTTCAAGCTGTGGATGTTTTGTTTATAGTTTAAACTGAAGTAATTGCTCTATCTTCCTCCTTTAAATTAGAAGAAATAATCTATTTCATTATTTTAGGCTATCATTGGTAATTTAATCACTCTTTGAGATTTTTATACTTCTTTAATATTAAAGTTCTTCCAAATTTTTCTCAACAGAGAAGTTGCAGACACAAACTAATTGATAAATGTAGCTGGAGTTCTGTTATCTGTGATCCTTTGGTACTAACTATTGTCTTTCTTTGTATTAATTTTCCATCACATCAAATTCTAGATTTGCATTAAATTAGAACAATCAGTTGAAACAGTAAGCTAGTGATAATGATTAAATGTCACAAGCTGATACTAGAGCTGAGAGAAGTCAGGTTAGTGTCACACAGGTCTATGAAGTCTACTTGCACTCACTCAGGAGTTATGTTTATTTTTAAACGATGTACACAGCACTGACACTACTCATCAAGTAGTGAAACAAATACTGCACCCTTTCGTTTCCTGGTCCTAACAGCTATTTTTAGCTACTTTTGTAAATAACAATTTATCTAAAACAGACTTACTTCCTCTCGGGTTTTAAAGATAATCCTTCCAACATATCCTTCTTCTGGGAACCAACTGTTCAAAAGCTGCACTAGCCCTTCTTCGGGACCAATCACTCTCTGGAATGGCGGTTTTCTGCATTCACTCTTTTCTTTAGATATAAAACTTTTCTCTTCCATCAGAAAATAGTCAGTGGCACACGCGTCGGTGCCTTTTGTGGTAGCCAAGAGCTAAGACAGATCACAATAAACACACAGCAATTAGAAAGCTAAATATAAACATTGCATAATTAGTAGTTATAAATGAGACTGAATAAGGAAGCTTTAAGAATCAATAACTTCTGATAGTGCAGGCAAGATTTCTGATGTGCTATTTATTATTCAGATATTTCACTCCAGGGTAATGTACTGTTCTCTTTAGCCTAGCCAAGCAGTTCAACTGTTCCAGACAAGGCAGTACTATTTAAGCTTATTTCTGGCCTGTTTGGCTGGCCAGACGATTTATTCATAATCCCAGGACAGTACAGTCTTTTCCCACTGCTAGAATAACAATCCCTGTTGAGTTAACTGGTTTTTCTACTCATGAATTTAGCCCTCTAACTTTTACTCAGTATTCCTATGGTGCTCAAGTTCAAGGAATTGTGCAGAAATGTTTGCCCTTGCTGTAAGGACATCCCCCTGCCTCCGTTGGTCAGAAATATGCCCCAATATTAAAATAGTAATAGGGAATATGTTCTAAGATTATAATCCCATTCTCTGAAGCCAAGATTGGAAAAATTTTACAGATTATATTCTCTGTTTGCAATGTAGTTAATTCCACAGTAATACATTTCTAAAGCACCTCCTTGCTGTGATAAATTAACTACAATGTCCCAGCACGTGAGAAATGCAGGGAGATGAGTATCCAGAATGATGTTAATGTGTATTCTTGCAATTAGAGTCTGCAATTCAGCGGGCATCTTACCTGATAGAGAAGCTGTGCGGCCGTGGTACCTCCACTTATATTAAAAACAGTGAAAGGCTCTGGGCCTGGAATTCCATGAATTGTCACTTTGTAAGTCATAGCAGCTTTCCTTTCCCCCGTGCTAAACAACTGTTCAGACAACATTCAACAGGTTACTGAGTATTTTTACACAGGCATGTTATTTTTAGGTTGGTTAAAAGAAACTGTACACAGAAGTGGTAAGGACCTTGACAGAGCAAAGCCATCCAGCTTATACGTGGCTTTTACTCTACAGATCAAAGCGTTAAAAAAAAAACAACCAAAAAACATAACCAACGAGACAACCCCCCAGAAGACTTCTAGCCCATCTTGCCTTTAAGGTGAAAAGAAAGAAAAACCAGGTTTTTCAGTGGCAGTACATAAAGTGCCACTGGATGAAGGGTATAGCTCCATCACTGATTATCCATTCTAGCTGAGCTTAGACTATTAGGATTCAGCATATGAATTACTGGATGAAAATCTATAGCTTCGTTTTACCCTCCATTTATCTTCTTCCTTTCTGCCCTAGTAATGTACCAAGATACACGTTTGGCATATATTCACAGGAGGATAGCACCTGCAACACATCTGCTGCACACACAGTAGCTCAGGGGATTTTTATCTAACACTTCAGGAATCAGCAAAATTATAATATACGTGCTTAAAGTTACTAAAATACAAGTAGCCTAGGTAACCTGACATTAAGGGCACTTTTAAAACATCCATACATGCATATGTGGTTTTTTATATATATATTATACACACATCTGTTTGTGTATGCATATATATTTGCACATATAAACACAGAAGTGCACACACATGCATAGATAAATATGTGTGTATTTATGGAAATATGGACTCCAGCTAGAATTCAATTTTACTCTCATTATCCCAAAGTTGTTGGCAATTTGCATCTTTAATAGTTTTTGTCCCAAATGCACTGCTTATGATTCACGCAAAAAGAAATGCATGAGGTAGTGCTGAACCTTACTGCTCAACCACACTCCTAGTGTGTGGCATTCACAAAAAAATTCACAAAAACATGGCATTAACAAAAAAAAAAAAAAAAAAAAAAAAAAGTACCATAGAAGCAGGTAGACTGTTTCCAGAGGGACTTTCTTCCATCCTCCGACTGTTTATGAACAAACTAGAAATTTCTAGTGCTTCATTGTGCAGGTTATGGAGCTGGACATGCCTATAGCCTAAAGAGAAAATACCTCTCTGTAATTACTTTGCCACATCCTAAGACACAAGTCTTATGAATGGAAAACTCAAATTTGCTATATTTATAGCTACAATTTGCCACATCTATAGGATTTAAAGCACTGTAATAACACTGTGTTAACACTCTTTGTACAACAGTGTAACTCAAATGCTATGAACTGCTGAATAGCTCATATAGCTGTCTACCTTTGTTTTGCCATAACATGCAATATATTAATATATGAAATAGCTAAATATTAAAATATGAAGGAAACAAGGACAAATTCTCACTGGAAGAATGCATGTCTACAGCCAGATCTCCTTATATGCCATGGCTGTCTTGTGGTATTACAGTGGCACAAAGCAAACATGGAAGTACTGCTATCATTCTGCTGAAGGAGCCGCTGGCAATATAGAAACTCCCTCCTCCCAGGTGTCACAGAATGAACAGCGCTTCCTCATCTCTTTCTAACCTTTTTTCATGCTTCCTTCACCTCTCCTCCAGCCATGGCTGCAAGAATTGCAATTTGCCTCTGCCCAGTGATCACCAGTTACAGCAGTTTCTTGGGCAAAAGACAAGACAGGGAGTGAAATCACTCCACACTACCTAAGGGAGCAGCAAGTCTCAGGGTGAACACAGCCTCACAACCACAGCTCAGGATTGGAGCAACTGTGTACAAGATGCCCCTGTCTCTGCAATGGCACCGAATCTGACTTTTTACAAGGCACTGGGCAGCCTCCAGCTCCCAGAGAGTCTGTTAGTTTAGCATCCATACTGCCAGGGCAAAGTATGTTGCCTGATATTTGCTCCCTGTCTCCTCCAGGAAAATGCAACCAGCTGATTAAAAATATCCCTCTGGCAGGATTCAGTCCAGGGATCTTCTAGACCATTTTGGCAGAGGATATATAAACTATACTGTACCTCTTTTTAGAGCTTTTAGGGGAATGATTCTCTGAGCTGTTACAGCTGAGCTGTTATTTTCAACAACTGCGAACCGAAGAAAGACCAAATCTTCAAAGTGAACCCGGAAAAGGAACTGTTCATTCCACATGGGGTTGAGAGTATTGCGATGAATGGGCTTTGTCCGGAAATGGCAGCTGTCCAGAGGCATCCCCAGCACATCGATTTCAATGCATGGACTGCCCGTGCTATTGCTAGGGCAGACATTCTGTCCAGACACAATCTGAAACCAAGCAGTGCACAGAGAAACTAATTAGTAGAGTAATTCTTTTACTGTCATGGTTCTGAGCTAAATACTGTTCAGCACACTCCTAAGCACATTTTATTAACATGCTGATCCAATTACAAAGCTCCCCTACTTTTGTAATTGCCAGGGCAGTAATATCAGAAGCAGAGCTGCTTCAGGCCCTCTGCTGCTGTTGCTACGGTATCTTTCCTCTGAGAGAAATACACTATACATCAGGAGCGTAACAATTCAAGACATCTGAAAGTTAATCCAGAAAGAATGTACCAGTGACATAGTCAAAAAGGATCCAAATTTCTTCTCCATTACTCTGGGGTGATGGTACTGACCTCTGGCTTGCTTTGGCATACACAACACAAGAATTAGGTGTGCAATTACCACAGCTGGGAGAATTTTGATTCTTACCAATCTCACTTTTCTGAGACATTTCCTGGAAGGGACTCTCTTAGAATCCTTTTTCTTTGGCCATAAATCCATTAATTATGTATCTTATTATCTAAAACTTTTAAAAAATATTTTTTAAAGATTCAGTACAGCTTTTTCATGATGGCTTTTTGTGTCGCTTCTAAAGCGTTCACAAACGTGTGAAACATCCCGTCACATGTGTAATTTTACACAGTTGTGTAGTCCCAGGGAAAATGCTTTCAGAACTGGGTTTCGACAAATATTGTGAAGGAAACGGTGAAAGTAACTATGGATACAAACCAGCCAATAATAAAATCAAGACAATTATTTGCTCCTCTCCCTTCCAGTTTCTGTTAGTTCTGCTGACCTTCAAAAGTACAAGCAAAATTAAAGATTCAGTCTTTTCATACAGAAGCATGACTGTAATGCTCATTAAAGACTGTAGTTAAATGTCTACTTCTATCTGTTTGGCTGTATGAAATTCTCTTTTAATGTACTTACAGTTAAAGAATATATAGCTGGCTCCTTATTATCAAGGTCTCTTTCTAATGGACAAAACTGCTGGTACATTGAACAATTTTTATCCCACAGAACAGGAGGTTTCAAAACATAGCCACAGCCACCATTAGCCTCAAACATCGCTGCATTCAGTTGCAAAGGAAGATCTGTGAAAATAAGGCAGCCAAAACTGACAAAGAGCAATGGTACAATGGAAAAACTGTAACAGTGAGGGAGAAGACGTTTTAAGTTGGTTTTTTTTAATTGTGTACTATCAATTCATTCTTGGCTTTCAGATAGCTGTAATTTTTGTATCCAATCTATCCGATACTTAATTATACAAAATGATAAGAATAGTTCATTGTTTTCTATCTCTTTCCATTGTCCTTATCCAACCGTAGGGCTTGCCTACACCTGTTCCCTGAGAAGTTTCTAGGTATTTGCCCTGAACTGCAGAATCAAAAAGCATTGACTGTCTATCTTTGTAGATGGCCTAAGGGATTGCCCATCGAAAAGGTAAAGGCACACAAGATACGATAGCAAATGTTTTGATCAATGTTATACCAGCGTCCGAGGCACCACTTCGAAGTAAAAAAATAGTTCAGTACCTTTTTGTACTTAAATATATCAGAAAGGGGTAACAGCTACTTGAACTGGCAAAAAAACCCCAAACCTTCAGCAATAAACTACAAATAAAAATAGAAGGTGTTGCTGTCCAGGCACTCCTGTGCTATCAGGAGATAGGCTGCATTGCCATAAAGCTCCTGAACTCTGGGGTTACTACTCGCAAGGACCAGATTATCATGGTATGAACCTGCTTGTGCTGGGGTGCGCACACAGGTACATCCCCTCATGATGGCAGGTTAAAGCAAACATCAAGTATAAATTCACAGTTTAAGGACATATTTCACATGTAAAATGTATTAAAATGTGCTTTTATGTACCCATACCATCTGTTTGGTAGTTAAGAGCCACGAGCTGTACGCCATGGAGCCAGAAGATCAGTGGATGGGGATTTGAGGAGTCGATGCGCGTGGCAGCGGGGTAGGTCCTCAGGAGCTGACAGGTGGTGTGCTGGATCAGCTTCTGAGAGTACCGCCTGCACAGTCGCTTGGCAGCATTCTCGTTCAGGGAGGAGATATGATAGCACTTGGGCGTCCTTATGATAGCACTGAGAGAAGCTGGAGAGCTGTAAGGGGAACAAGGATCTTCCCAGGTCTGCCGCATCACATCAAAAGGACCTGGAAATTAAACAGTACCCTCAAGTTACAGCTGCAGATCCAGAAGCTCCAAAAGTTCAATGTTTTCTAGTGAAGTATGCATGCATACTTCGGTTATTGTAGAAAAAGGTGATCCTGGAAAATTACACTACTTGATGTGTCACGAGCCTTCCTATACAGTAAGAACAATCCATGGCAGGAAACATAATGTTTAAGTATTGAAATGATATCGTGATTAGATGTGCTAACGACCATTTTCATAAATAAATACTTAATTGGTATTTGCCTGAATAAAATAAAAGGAATAAAATTCCATTCTTCTTATTTATACATTTTACAGGAGGAAGGGAGGCAAGATTAAAACCCATCTGCTAAGTCTCCAAACAGGGTTTGGCTGTAAGAGTTAGGGGACAAAATCAGCAAAATACATCCTTATATCCACTGGCCTCTAGAAGGGAATCCAACCTCTCTGCTGCAGTGGAGAAATGCAACATTCCTTTATCCAGAAAAGGAGTACAAGAAAGGACATAACTGCAACTTTCTGTTTATGGCATTCACCTGAAAGGCAGGGGATCTGGGTTTAATCCCTGCTCCAGAATTTCTTCTGTACATACTTTGTATTTCTTAACATCTGTTCATATGCAGGAGTACAATTTCCAACTTGACAAACTGAATCACCCACAGAGTCTAAATACCTTCAAGGGGGAACATGGGAGCTTGCACAATTACATGTTTGGACTTGGCTGAAGTTTAGGCAACTAAGTCCTATTTCAGACACTAAAAATCCTTTTCTGGATCCAGTCCAACAGTTTTGCTTTCTGTTCATACTTTGAAATATTCATTCATACCTTTTAAAAATACATACTCTAAGATACATCACTTAAAATGTATGTTAGTTTTGAATCATTTAAGAACTAGAGTCTTCACATTCCTGACCAAGTAATCCTATTTTAACATTCCACGCTCAACATTTCAGTTATAATAGTGTTACTGTAATAGCTGTGGCACTAATGGAAAACCATTCCAAAGTTCAACATCTTACACATTGTAAAGTATTTGATCTTTAACAACTTGGTTTGGTGGATGCATTGGATTATAGAATCATTCCACATGACTGGTGAAAGATGCTAACTTTACCTTTTCCAGATGCTTTGGCAAGAGTAGCTGACTCCCCAGGGCTCAGTCTGCCAGGATTGTTGCCAAAAATGGACTTCCTGCTTTTTCTTTCTTTTCCTCTGCTAGAGCCAGAGGGGTTTAGAGTTGACAAGCCTGTTCCCATAAATGTAAAATAAATGAGCCAAAAAACATGACCAAGAGGGCATGACATTTTCCATCATATTTTACATTATTTTTGAAGGCATGAATACTCCCGTTATATAGCACACAAGGCAAGCAGTGTATTTTTCTCCATAATTTAATTTTAATATCTTTACGTAGAGACATGCCTTTATATATGTATATATTATGTATGTTTATATATATAACGTATATAAAAACTTATATGGAGCAATACAACATACAGTTCTCTCTCTGTGATACAACTTTTTTCCATTTTACTTTTTGGCTTGAGAAAGGTAGTAGCTCTATCTCAAATTGCCCAATGGTTATAATTGTCTCCTTCTCTGGAGACATTCAAAACCCGCCCGGACGCGTTCCTGTGTGACCTGATCTAGGAGATCCTGCACTGGCAGGGGGATTGGACTAGATGATCTTTCAAGTTCCCTTCCAATCCCTGGCATTCTGTGATTCTGTGATTAATACTAAAAAAAATCTGCAGTAACAGGCCTAACATATTAATCCTTAGAATAATTAGAAGAAAAAAAAATAATTCCTTTCTACAGAAGCAATACATCCATACAGTAGTGGCTATCATGGAATTCATTTAGGACAGGATACCTACATAACTAATTAAATGCAAGCATATGATTTAAAAATATAATGTAAAGGAAAAAGCTCAAATGCTGTTGATTAAATAGTTGAACATCAAGGAATTTTTAGACTTATCTTCTGTTTAGAATTTGTATTTCAACGAAGGGAAATACAGTAGGTGTGCAAAATTCCTTCAGCATTTAATGGGCCAGTATGTACTAGAAGTGGAGCTGGAAAGCTCTAGTATAGCTATTACTCAAACATATGCATTCTAGCAAAATAATCATTAAAATCATGGCCTAAATCCCAGTGAAGTAAACAGACTTAATCCTCCTTAAGGGCAGTTTCTTTCTGTTGACTTGGAGAGAGTATACGGCAGACCAAAATTAAAGTAAAAACAAACAATAGTTATTCTGACACAGCAGTGAGGCGTGGGGCGCTCTGAGAGACCAGAGATGTATTGGTGATACAAAAGATAACAAAGCAAGTACACCACTATTTGCCTAACTGCGACTCATAAAAGAACCTTCATGAAGTCACATCAATTCACACCTGCCTGAAGACTGTTCTGGATTTAAACTATTCTGATATTTCAACTACAAATGTAAATCACAAAGAAGATACACCAGACTTGCTTCTACTGAGGTCTGTCCACAGCTGTAAATTTTCAGCTCTCAATCTTTACAGTTAAGGCATGTCTGCATGTACTTTGTAAAATTATGCTGACAGTTTCAATGGAACTGTTTGTGTTAGTAAAATTTAGGATACACATAAATGTTTTCAGTATTGAGATGTACTGTCTCTTTGAGCCAAAGCATACACATAAAACACAGAAGATGGTAGAAACTGAGATCAAGGAATATGAACCAACTAGAAGAATGAGTGTGCTTCCACCACTATTTAATCCCAGTTTTCAATGGATCAAATGGATTTGGCAAGCAAGATCCAGGTTTCAAAATCCTGTTGTGGAGACAATCACTGAGGAACAGACTAGCCTCATAAATCCCCAGAGTGTGCAATGCAAAACACCAGGGTTAACTGAACCCAACGTGATGGCCACAGGGTAAGCTGCAGTTGGAGTTTTCTTTTAGCCTCTCCCATGGTGTGGATGTGACACACCTCCTCCCAGATGCAAGCTCCACTTTTCACTCCAATTTAAACTTGACTCCAAAATATAGCATCATCTATTCATGGAATCATAAATTCATAAAATAATGAAGGTTGGCAAGGGCCTGGAAGTCATCTGGTCAAACTCTCTGGTCAAAGCAGAAGGAGCTTAGATCCTACCATACTGCACATAGGTCCTATCATACAACCATAATGTAAATGTTTTCCATTTCCCTACAACCCCTATGCTATGTCCTTCAAGTTACAGAATTTAGTGCCCATCTCTCATGTTAGATACAAACACTGCTTTCCTGCTTTTAGATTTTTAATCCAGAGGAAGGCAATCTTTCCTGCCCTTCTTATTCTAACCATGCTAAAGTAATAGGTTAAAACTCTAGCTGTCCCCCTCTCACCATGTGTTTCATACCAACAGCCAGTTAGTCTACAGGTTTATTTACACTTTAATTTCTTGCACAGTGATACCATAGGGGCAGATAATCTGATGCAATGGAGATGGTGAGTTTCCATTTCATGCTGGTTAGGGTCAGGTGACTCCCTGCTCTCTGCACTTGATTGTGCAGAACTTGTTTTTATGTACTCAACTTTCTCTACTCATTGTGTAAGGACACTAAGGCAACAAGCCATGTGCCAGCAGGTTATAGGAAGACTGCGCTCAGGTATGCTTGGGCAACCCAACAGAACAGACCTTCACCCTCTTAGATAATGGTATGACTGAAACTAAAGTTAAGCAAGGACTGTAAGGGTCAAAACCCACTGAAACAGCAAGAGCTCTGGTGGGTTCCTTGTTACCAGAGATTTTATAAACAAGAAATGTTATTTTCTCCACATGATAAATTCTGTTTTGACCAGGGAGTACTTAGGGAAGTCTGTGTTACTCAGTAGGCTAGGGTAAGTGAAGATAATGGTCCTTGTCCTTTTTCATAGTCACAAATCAGTGATTAACATTTAGAGACATAGGCAACTGTAAACACTGAATAGAAATATATGAAGACAGGAGAAATACAGTATTTATGCCATTGATCAGCCACTGCCATGAATTCTGTCTTCCCTATTTTCAGAAGTCTTGCGTTTTCTGAGTTGGTTAGGAACCTGGTCAATATAGCTACATAGTCATGGATCTACCAACCTTGTTCTCATTATTAATGGACAATACTGGAGTACAGCAGTGCACGATATCTGGGCCCTCCAGCTGAGCAGAGGAATCTAATCAGTAGCATGGTGGCCATGGAAATCTACATATCTTGCAGAAAAGGCAGTATTTGTCTCAAAGGAGACAAAGTTTGTTGGAAAACTGATCTCTACAGCATTGTGTGTTCATCTGTGAAAGGAACTCATTTTCTTAATTGGTCTTTTCATGACTCCTTTAAAGCAAGAGGAACAAATCTAATCATGAAAGCAGGTATTTCTTTCATACCTGAAATTACATTAACAAACTGAAACATTTTAGAGTTTTCTTAGAACACCAGAACTTCTTTCTGTGTCAAAATGCTTGGAACAACTTAAACTATCTCTGTTTAATATTGAATATAATCCTTTAAAAGAAAATATTTTATTTGAAAGGTATCTCATTTCAGATTTCATTAAAAAGAAGATCAGATTTTAATTTTTAGAAGTTATTATTTTTACAAGTGACACCTACAATTCTTAAAATGATAGAAGATTATAAAAGAATGTCTCTCCATTTTTCAGCATGTTTATCTTGCCTATTTGACACTATTTTATGTTTAGTTAGCTTCCCTAATCTGATTACAGTTCTATTTGTATAAGATCATGATTTGGCAGAATTGCTAACTTTTCCAGAGAGAACCATTCCATCAAAAGGCAGATTTTTCATTCAAAATATTAAACACATCAATAAACAATAAATTCTCAATTTAAAAGTATTTATGTACACAGAATGAGCCAAAACATACTAAACCTCATATTTCAGTACTGAACAATAACTATCAGCTATCTCCTCTTCTGTTACTCCCTCTCCTTTTCCTCTGCAAACATTATTCTTCCTACTGTAAAAAATAAGACCTTCCTATTTCCTTAACCCTTTCCATAAAGAGTGTGAATGTGCAATCAGCTGTCCTCACCCACCCCATGAAATGGTTGCTTAAGCTGCCGCAAATGGCTCCTCTCCTGTCCACTTAGGAAAGGGCAGAAGATGCAGCTGTAGGCAAAGGTGAAACACACTAAACTGAAGTGACTTAAAATGTGACAAGCTCTTCCTGCAAGGTTTTAAGAGTATTTTCCTTCCTAATTCAGTATGTCCTTACATGGAAACTTGGAGCTCTTAAGATAAAGCTTTCTGTTGTCTGTCATTTGGCAATGAAGCAGTTGTCTAAGTTGTGAAGACTGGCAAATTTCACTTTTGTAAACAGTTTAATATGACAAACAACATGTCTTCACATAATTTATGAATACTAGTTCTCAGCCAGGAGCTATTATGTAGACTACCAAATCATCAAGAAAAAAGCTCCTCAACTACTTCAGTTTGAAAATGCTTGTACTAACTAATTCAAAACATAAACATAACGTCTCCAAGAATTAGAAAGCTTAACACAGTAAAACAGGGCAGTGTACTTACCAGGAAACTTTACAGCTTGACAGTAAATTACAAGATCTGATAGCTCTGGGGCTATCTGTCTGCTTTCCTTCTTATTTTGTGGAAGATAGAATTCTTCACCCAGCTCCATGTCATAAACCTAAGTGACAATTTGAAGAAGATGTCATAATAAAATTACTGAATGTGAAAGCACTCTTTCATATTTTACTTATGTCCTTAAAATCCGTTATCTCATTTTTCCTATATAGTTTGCTGTCTTCACCTAACATGTCTCCGCGTGCAGGTTTATGCATCGATACCTGTTACTGATACTGCAGTAGTCTGCAAGGGCTTCAATCAGATTCAGTTCTACAAACATTTAGACAAAACCCATCCATTTTCAAGAGAAACTACGATCTGCTAAACATCAATGCACTGGTTCAGATGTCAGTTGATGTTCAGGTGCTGATTTAATAAAAGGTAATGTGGCTATCTGATCTCACAGTGCGGTATTTTAAAGTTATTTAGATACAAAAAGATGCTAAAAATTCAGATGAAATCTTCAGTACCATCAATGTTAATGGAAGTTAGATACCCAGATAGACTTCTGGATCTAGCTTCAATTAAGTCTTTAACTGAGAGCAATGACAGTTAAAATTTTCAGCCAAACAGTCTGTACATACAATAACCTCTTAAGACTTCTCTTGAACAGTATGTTAAGCATTTTTCTATTTCATGTTTCCTCTGGTGTGTTTCCATGCTTTCTACTATTTGTCTTCATTAAAGCCCATTTGATGTCTCCATTACCTAAACTGCTCAAATACTTTTGAAGCTGGTTATATATCAAAGTATGTCTGAGAAGTAAGGGGGAAAAAGCAGAACTACCTTTCCTTTATTGTTGTAAGTAGCACAATCAGCCTTCTTTATTCGTTTGGCAGTCTCTTCATTATATTCAAACTGCAGTTTATCACTTGATAATTTATTCTCAGGTCGGTCTTCAAGAATGTTATCTAAAAATTAATGGTATTTTAATAAGCATAAAGCCAAACAATTTCAACTGGAAATTTAATTTGAATTAACAATATTTGTGGACAATGCTGTGAATCTTATCTGAATTACCAAATGCCTGAATAATGCATTCACTGATCAAAGCATTATCTTTCAGTAGTAACTTTCTACTTCAAAAATTTAATGCTCAGCTTTAGTTAATATGTTGCACTTCTTTTAAAGCCCATCCTTTTGTGCTCAGAAGATGCTTTAAATAAATTCATCTAATGAATTAATCTTGCCATCTGAAAATAACTGATATTTCTGAACAACAAAGAATTGCTCAAGTCCAAACATGATTAACCACATCAAACATGTACACATCTTCATACAGCAAGTTTTGACTTTCCTTTCCTTACATTCATCATTAACAAATATTTTTCATATCTATAGAAATTCCTCTACATATTTATAAGAGAATAATACAGCTACTAATTTGGTCTTTCTGGGCCAAAATATTGTAACTATCACAAAAGGAATGGTTTTATTTCATTCCTGATGCTTTGACCATACTCTTTTTACGCACAACCAGTGTTAACACATGCAGCCTTCTAACAGTTCCTGACCAGTTAACAATGCCATATAAACATATCTCATTGCATTCTTAATACAAAGTAGGAACCACATATTCACACTGTCACATTTAACAGGCTGGAAATGCAGTGCTGATTTCATGCAGTTAAAATGCTCAACCAAATGGCCTTTACCTTCCTGGCTGTTAGGAGCAGGAGAAGCATTAAGGACATCAGCTACAGGGAAATGGAGTCAGAGAGGGAATAAGAGTAAAGGAAATTAAGATTTACAGCCAGAGAGATGAAAATTAAGTGTCAGTTGTAAAACTATTAGCCTTATGCAAACCTGCTATATCAGTAAGGAAAATAAAAACTGAAAATCTTTTAGAAAGTTTAAAGACCACTATATAGATTAGTTTTGCCAATATATCACCATAATTAAAGATCCAAAAGAGTAATCATTGTAATAAAGCAGTAAACCATGCCACAGATTCATTCATTTATTGGAAGATGTGAGCATTTCTTGCTAGCTTCAGATTTCTCAAACCTTCTGTTAACTATAACATCGCTCAAGCTTGCAATATTTTCCTGGCAAGTCTGTGAACAAAGATCTAAGCTATTACTATTTCCACCTATACTGTCTCCACCCTGTCCCACACAAGACATATTCTCAAGTAGCTAGTTCGGTCAATTTTCTAGCAAAGCACAACTGAAGGCAGCACTGGCACCAAACTCATAAATTTTCACATTACCATAAAAAGTACTGCTATGCCACAAGCAGTGTCAGGCCCTGAACTGCATTCACTAAATTTTCTGACCATTTTTAAAATCATTAAACACAAAAGCAAGTAATGCAAATAAGAGACCAACTGGAAAGAAGATGTTCCTTACATTTTCTCTGAACATGGTACCTAGAATTTAAACAGGTACCCATTAGACTTAAAGGTTCAATGAGTGAAGTACATTACTGTTTGCCTAGCAGAACATTCCCAGTTGCATCAGACCAATGGTCCATCTATCTCAGCATTCTCTCTCTGGCAGTGACAATGGGAGATGCTATTTAAAGAGAGCATCCAGCCACCAGTCTTGGTCTGCTTTCCTTGTCCCACCCCAATATCTGCAATTGCTGAATATTAGGGGCTGTTGGACTGTTCATTTATACTGATAACATCTGCTTATAAACTTGTCCATTAAGTTGTCTAATCCTTTTTTTCAATCCGCTGCCTTTGCAGTTTCCCGTGGCAGCAAAGAAATACCTTATTTTACCTGTTTTAGACTGATGTTCCACTTGTTTTACTGAGCGCCTCCTAGTTATAATGAGTAACAGTTCTGTACTCCCCTTATCCATCACTTCATTATTTAGTAAACTTGCTTCAAATTCATCCCTCAGTCCTCTTCTCTACCAGCTGGAGAACTCAAGCCTTTTCAGACTCATTCAAGGCCACGGTCACATTCCCTTTACTATTTTGGTTGCCTTTCTAACTTCCTTAACTCTACCATATCCTTCTTGAGATCTGGGGGCAAGAACTGGACACAGAACTCAAGTTGTGGCACATCAAAGTTTACACTGAAGGCAAAGGATGTTTTCTTTTCACTGCTCTTCCTGGTGATCCCTGCCTTTTGGCTATCACTGCACACCAAACTGAGAATTTCAGAGAACTATCAGCGATTCCACGATCTCCCAAATTGATACTGCCATTATGGAGCTTAGAGTCATATAAGCAACATCTAAGTTTGCTCCCCTGAATGTATTACCTTATGTTTATCTACACTGATGCACATTTGTAACTTTTTTGTCCCCTTGGTCAGTTTTGTGACCAATTTACGGAGTTTCACAATGGTGCAGCATTTAACTACCCAAAGAGCTTGGTATCACTTGTACCATCACTGCTCTCCTTTGGTAAAAGCATTGTGATCTACTTCGACGTATTCTCTGAAAATTACCAATTTAAAGTCTTGAGTAACCCATTTAGGTGCATCCAGCTTGTTCAGTCCACACATGGTGGTTTTGACAAATGTCCTTTGACAAAACTTGAGAGGATTAAATGTCTCTGACTCCAGTTGTTTGTGCTACCCAAATCTACCAGCCCCATAGCAAGAGAAGCAGAAAAAGATGCATGACTTCAGCTCAGCCACCTCAGTGTGGCACAGTCTGTCCTTCATCTGTAATTGCATCAAACACGTATGACTAAACTGGAGACCTAACAAAGTAGTGGAAGTTACTAACTGCAGTATTTTTAATCACCTCCGGCATTCTAATCATTACATCCAATTTATAAGCTGCTCCTAGAGGTGGATTTATGCTAAACTGCCAGTTCCTAAAGGCTAGGATAGCTGAAGCGTACATAGCACATGAACTGTACAGGTAAGGCAGTAAGGCATGCCTTGCCACTTTTTCACTGAGCAGCTGAAGCTTTAATAAAGCCATCTTTATCAAACAAGCCAGAGACTCAGTGGCTTCTCTATCTTCCTGTATGAAGTGAACAGCTGATGCTGAAAGTGTAACTAAAATAGGTATTTCAGGCGTCTCTGGGATTAGACATTAATCAAGGAGGACTTTGGAGAATCTGCATCTCAGGTCAATTTAATGGCAATCATGCAGATGCAAGGGCTAAGAGATTTCAGGTGTCTAAACTTCTCATTGAAAGGACTGATAATAAGCGTGAATGGAGATATGAGTTTATGAACACAACTGTTTTTCCATCATATAAATACTATAAAATAACATTTATAAATACTAAAATTTAGCATACACTGGACAGGTAAAAAAAATCTAACAGGTTTGAGTTAAAATCACACTCAAGCCCTCTACATGGCCAAATTATTTTCACAGCATTATAGACTACTACCCGAAAGTGTCATCAAGGACATTTAGTATATCTTCCTCTGACAAGGTAAGATTGACTTATCTACATCATTCCTGAACTAGAATATTTACCTGCCTTCTTGCTACAGTTCTAACAATAGCACTGTAATAAGTAAATAAATATTGTTACCATCAGAGAGAGATTCATAGTCATAGTCATATTCATCCTCTTCATCTTCTTCCTCTTCATTGGTGGGTGTGGGGTTGCTAGCACCATTGCTAGCCTGTGCTTGCATATGCGCCAGCTGGTGAGCCTATAGCAACAGAACCACTGATTACATTATTGGTAACTATTTTGAAAAAGCAAAAAAGTTTCCTTCACTGTTTGCATCTTATTTTATTTATATGAAAGCACTGAATATATATGAGAAATAAGTAATATTGTTAAGATCAAACTAAAATACCATTTTAAGGGTTTGAATATAAAGAAAACTTGTATTGAAAGAAAAACACCCAATAATACATGAAATCAAATTAATTATGGGAAAATGTCCACTTTGCGCATTATTCAGAGCAAGACTGTCCTTTTCCAGTCTGAGGTATGCTATTTTCGAAACAGTTTAAAACATTTTTTAAAAGATGGATAATGCCCATGTGATCGGTGTGTTTTACTTATTTTGATACAAGAATTCAATTCTAATCCAATTGTGTTTACTTTTTGGGTAAGAAAAATTAGTTTTCAAGGATTTAATCTAATTGCTGACTAACCATAGACAATGTTAAATTGAGACTACCAGAGATGCAGCTTTAATTTTTAGAAACCACAAACATTCTTATACAGGTATAAGCACTACTTTAATAGCAAAATACTCCCCAAAACAGAGTATTTGCCTGGCTTGAATATGAAAAAAGAAACAAAGGAGAATTCTACTAAAAATTACTACATACTGTATATATACACACACAATACATATCACTATTTCTCAACAAACACGAATAGTAAACTTTATAGCCTCAGAGTGAAACTTCATTTATGTTTCTTGTCTACTTATTTGGAAGTGTTGTAATCCACTGTAAGCCTTCCTGGCATTAATATGCATTAGACTATTCTGCTGTACATATTGGAATGGCAAAAACTCCAAACATTAATGAACCATTTGTAGCAGAAGTTAGGTCTCACTGCTTGTATTAAGGAAGGACTTTACCTTTTGTTTCAATATATCCACTGGTGTTTGATGAGCTTTCAGCTTCTTGTTTTTAAGCAAGATTTTTCTTTTCAGTTGGCCAGGTGAAGGAAGCATGGGATCATCAGAGAAGTCACTCTCAAATAAAAACTTTGTTACTAGCTTATCTCCAAATACATTCTGAAATATAGAGTACATGTGCTATATTATGGAAAATCACAAGGTATGTGCTTATAATAATTTATCACAATTTATGACTTACCTTGAAAATTTCAGCCATCTTGCGTTGCTGAGGCAATGAACAGTGGTTTTCTATTGATATGATAACTGGCATGTCAGAGGTGATAAATGCATTGCGATCAATAGCTTCAACTACCTCCTGCGAGAAATTGAAAGAACGTGATTATTTCGCATCATTCAGTTATTTTCCTGTTAGTTGAAAGGGAAGAAAAGAAGGCATCTGTTCTCCCTTTACAAAGAAAGAATCCATAATTTGCTTTTGAAACAATCTCCTACAGATCAACCTAGCAAACTGTTACAACAGAACTGGTAATAGTTCCTAATGTTAGTTATGTTGACAATAAAAAGTCAAAAAATACAGTTCATATGCTATAAAAATTAATTTGAAAAGCATAATGTTTACAATTGAGGAGTTAATGTCTGCAATTACCAACATACCTTAAAAGAGATCTTAGTTGTAAGAGTGTGCCCATGATAAATGATGGGCATTCCATCATCACCATCCCAGCAGTCTAATTCTACACTTCTGCAGCCTTGTAAAAGAACCTACAATGCAATTGAACAGCATAAGCATGTATAAGCCACAGTCTCAGAAGACAGACATTGCAGAGCTAAATGAAAGCCCAGTGATTCAGAAGAAGTGCTGGAAAGCGCAATCTTTGTGGACTAAACAGCCCACAGAAGCTACAATTCCCAGGTAACTGCACTGCCTAAGTTGAGAAAGGATAGGAAAATGAAGAAAGCATTTATGTTCTTAGGAGAAGGACCATAAAGCTTTGAAATTCATGGTATCTTACAGGACACATGGAATCTGCAGAAAGTGGTTCTTATATATATAGCTTAATGTTCTGAGAGAGAGAAACATTTCCATATTTCTAACTGCAAAAGCTGCTATAAAGCAACATGGCAATTTATTTCAGGTTGCTACCATGACAGCTTAAGGGCACGGCATCTGCAGTTTGTTTGCTGGAAGAAAGTCTGAAAATAATTCCATGAGGATAGTTAGAATGAAAATGTTCCAGGCCATCTTATTTAATGATATTAAGCTAATTTACAGCCAGCTAGCCAGCCAGCCATACATCTATCCATCTTTTATTTATTCATTTATTTATTTTAGAAAGCCCTACGTACTAAAACACCACTGGAGAAAGCAAAGAGGAAGAATGGAGGGAAAGGTAAGCTAACCCATCTGTTGGCAGCTCAGCTTATTATTGCTATCAGTATTTAACATGCCTATCTTTGAAAGAATTATCTGTACTACAACTGCATACTTTACTGAAAACAAAGATCTAAACAATCAAAACTATTTCCCACAAAAACATTCATGGGCAAAGAAAAAAAATTACTTCTTTATTTGAAACCTGAATTTTGATTTTGGGCAGTTGTGTCCCTAGCTGGCACACCACCACTTCTGTGAGAGCCAGAACCAGAACAAGGTGCTCCTTCTCTTCTGGTGACAACTACTTGAGGGACATGAAGAAGCTTTTCTGCATCACGTCAATTTTGGAGCCAGCTGTGCTCTTTCTCACTTCCCATCAATTACCAACACAATACTCACATGTGCCGTGCTACTACAGGAACTTCCTTTGCAACTGCATTATTCAATGCAATTGCGTTATTTGGGCTTTCCTAACACAGCCTCACCCCTCCATCTTAGAACTCCAGGCAAAGCAGCACATAGGATGCTAGATGAGCCCTTCTCAATGGTGAATCATTTACATTTAGAGTAATGAAAACACTACTTACAGGAAGGTTGATGCTTTCTCTAGCATTTGGTAAATACACAGGCACACAAATATATACATATACCTACACACACACACACACACACAAACAAACCCAGAAGCAAAAGCCGTGTGCAGAAATTGTTCTTTTCCTGTTCACCACCAATCAGGCATAAAGTCTAAAAAACCTGTAGAATATTCCTAGAAGTTATGTTTTTAGGAGTTATTGTTGTATTTGAAGTTTGTCTTTGCAGTGCAATGTACAATGTTTGAGTAGTGTTTTTGACATCTGAATGAACTAAAATATTAGATCAGTCTTTCCTGTGGGAAAGTCTAATTTTAGCAGGTTGGGTCAGACCGACTGGTGTCTAAATGCTATGAATCTCAAACTAAACCCATTTTTTTTTTTTTTTCCTTAGAAAAGGCATTTGAGCACAACTGTGCTTTCAGGCAGCTTTCCCACACATCATGTTTTCCAACGTTTTGCAAGCAGGGGTTTAGGGCATTTCAATTTTCAAAGCAAAAAGGTCATGTTTCTGCGACTGGCCAGTTAAACAAACAAAGTTCATGTTGAAAAATATGCAACGATCTAATCCTGCATACCTGGCTGTAGAGCTCTACCGAGGACTCCCCTTTAAGCTGATGGCCAGTAAGGTAGGTGTTGTGTGAGGATTCAATGTAGTAATATGACAGCGGAAACTGCAAGTCCTCAGAATTCTCTTGTGACTCATCATTCTTGGAGGCAAAGTTGTCTTTATCCATCAAAAATCTAGAGGTGAGAAGACGCGGGGAAATTTTTGCTGTGCTAAGTATTTTTTGACTGTCATAAAAACATCAATACATCAATATATTTAAAAATATATGTATAAAATTAAGTCATAAATAATTACCTGGCAAATCCTTCAAAAGATAGCAGCCCCTGCTGGCACATATTCACACTGGGTTCAAATTTCTATAAGAAGGAAGAAGTTTAAGAAATATATAATAACAATTCTTAGAAATACAGCTTTTTTTCAGATTTTCATAGTGTAGTCTGCTCATTGAAATAACCAGTTAGTATGTAAAACCAGTCTTTTTGTGGATAAAGTAATTCGGTGCCTGCAGTATGCTCATGCTTGCTTTACAAATCACTATAACAGCATACTAAACTTGTAATGGTAAATCAGAGAATTGCTGAAGTTGGAAAGGATGTTGGGAGGTCATCTAATCCAACCTCCTATTCAAAGTAGAGTCAGCTGAAACTAAAATGGATCTATAATCAGGTGTCCTTCTCCTATCTATTGTGCTGTCCTGGTTTGAGCTGGAACAGGACCAAATCTGTTCATCTGTCATTTGTCTAGCGGCTGGTCCAGCCCCTAACCCTCGACATGCCCTTTAACACAACACACCACCATTTTGAATTAAAGAGACTTGTGGTACACTAAATTGATGTTTCTTTAAAATTTCTATCTTTTCAACTTTGCCATTTTATATTACATGTTGATAGTTGAAATATACAATTTGTAGCCTTTGTTAGCTGCTAAGTGTCCAGGTTTGCTCTGGAATTTTTTTAATAATAAAAACAAAAATACATTAAAATGGTGGGGTTTTAGGTTCCAAATTATGCTTAAGGTCTATCAAAGGTGGGCACAGACAAGAAGAAAACAATGCACTGTCATGAATGCTTTTCCCAAGTGGTCACATCCCTTTCTGGATAAATCACACACAGCCAATAAAACTGTTTATCTGCATGAGGTTTTTTTGGTCTTTTTATGGACATCTGCACAGTTTTAAGCCCCAAATAAAAACAGTATTAAATTTTACACTCAAGTAAACTGTAGCAACGATGTCAGTGTGAAAGGAGATACCCACACAGATACACTATTTGAACTAGAAGACAGACAATGCTAGTGGGGAAAACAGAAGTAGCAAGAGTTCAAGCAAAAGGAATTACAAGGTGTTTGTACTACAGACCTGGATAATACTGAGGATTTCATCATAGGTGCAATGTTCTCCTTGGCAATTCACTAAGAAGTCATTTAGCTGCTGGATTCCCACTCCAAATATTCCCAGAGATGTGCTTTCAACTCCTGTACCATTGGTTACAATACTGGCAGCAGCAATGGCATCAGATATTTGCCTCTGGTTGTCTGATAGTTGCTGCCTGCTCTTAATGAACAAACCAAGGTCTGAAACATTCCTAGTCATCAAATCTTTAAAAAAAGAAGGAAATATAAATATAAGCTATATATACGTGCATATTATATATACTGAATAGGATATAATGTAATATATAATACTCATGAGTATGACTGAATATTTTAGCACTGACATAGTTAATTAGAATAAAACTATCTTGTTCCTATTCACTAAAAGGAGAAAGAGTATTAAGCAGGTATGAGAACAGCAGGAGCAGACTGTAAGTGTTCAATTACTATAAACAAAACTCTAGAACCTTTAATATAGATTCACATCCTCTTACGCACTGTTACCCAGGATCCTCCTGCTTCCTCTCACCACCATGTACAGCCTCAAAGCCTTCCCCTCACTGTGGACAACCCCATACTCTTCCTGTGCAATCGCTGTTCATCTTCTCTGGTCCCATACGCCAATTGCACTGTACCCTCACCACAGGCTGCTTGGCAGAAAGACTGTTTACTTTAAATGTGGACAAAGCTCCAGACTTCGATTATAGTCACTGGGGAATATAAAGTGAGACAGAGGTTTCCATCCCCCTTGTACTACATAAAGTAGGAAACCAGACAGGAAAAACCTAACCAAATAAGACAGAGGGCAAAGCCTCCTCATTCCCCCTCTCCCTGTGTTTGCTCAGTGGTTTAGCCCTTCCAGAGCTCCTGCAACCAGATACAGATCTCTGGGTTGGGCTTAGCCACTCTGAAACAAGTTCAATGCCTTTGCTATACCAGTTACAATTATATATGGCTAATACAACGCAGGAACGCTTTTCCTCCCCTTCCTTTCTGAACAAAGAATCTCTCTTATATCCTGCTAACTAGGTATGAGTGGAGATACAGCAGCAATTCTCTACCTAAACTCATAACTGATAGTTCTTTGTGAGACTGACTGAGACACTTTTTCTTAAGGCCAATAACTGCAGTTGTTCAGCAGTCTCATAGCTGTATTTTCCTCTTTAACAAACCTAAATCAGGCTGGAATCCACTGCTATTTTCATCAATCTTCAAATTAGTGTAAAGTGGAGCGGGCTCTAAACCAGATCGATTGCAAGGCACAGCGTAGACATCAAAAAGATCTTTCAGATCCTTGCGGCTGCGAACACTGCAAAAGAGTTGGAAAGTTCAATTTTTGCTCTTTTACAAACTTGGATGAATGAGGTCAGTACAGAATAAAAATATATTTTACCTGAAAGATTTGAAGAGCTCTACAAATTCCACAAAAGTCATGTTACTATCAGACACCATGAAGTTCTGAAATCCCTTCATTCCTCCTTTAACACGACCGTGCCAGCTACTGCTGCTCCATGTGCTAAATCAGAAAGAGACTGCTGTAGTTTGGTTACATTAAATTTTTAATTATTGAAATATTACACATTACCGCATTAGCACTTTATTTTTGCTCTTCTTAATGTATTTATTACTAATAACTAGAAGAAGCAAATAAAGCAGTATCTTGTACGATGCATAACGTCAGTTTGTACCTTTTTATTTTATAGCAGATATTGTTTTCCCTCAAGACAACTGCAGACTTTGCCAGAAGTAATAATGTATGTGCATGCAGTTTAAAACTCTTCCATGTGCAAAAGGGCCTGATGCAAATGGCACAAATGAAAACATTCTCATTTTTGCTTTAAAGAAAATTTTGCCAGTATTCTTGTAGTGCAGACAGTTTATGAGGTTCATCGAAGATTTGTTAAGGGAAAAATAAAATGATGTGGAATTCCTTAAAGCTCTATGCTGCCAAAATAAAATAGTAATATTCTGACTGGATAGGCAAGAAAAACAAATATTTTCCTTATGCATCTGGGGTTTCTTATATCTGGAAATATTAAAGATGCAGATTTTAAGACGCATAACCCTTCCTCTTTCCTGGCACTCAACCTCATTGTTTCCCAGGGGGTTCCCAGATACTTCTCAGTAACAGTTGGGATTATCACGAGATACCTCAAAGACAGGTCAAGCTGTCATCTTCTTTTAGGCTTGGACAGTAGATTTCCTCCTTTCAGCTTTGTGGGCTGAAGCAAGGAAAGCAAACAGGAATTTCTTGAGAGCAAAGGAAGAAAATGATCACAGAAACAACCAGCTGTTTGGTGCTAATTATCTTTATTGACATAATGCCAAGCCCAGACAATTTCTTTATAACTGCAACTGTTAAGATAAGTTGTGCAGCTGAGCAAAGTTTTGAAGCAGAACCTGTACATTTTCAAAAGCCACATAGCATAATCTTTAGGCTACCACAGGATTTACACTAGTAAGTGTAGTTGAGCCCCAACTTGAACTATCCCTGGAGCAGTATGAACAAGTCCTTAGGTGAATTTCATGTACTAATTTGCAATGATGGGCTGAGCTCTAGAGAAGGAATGGGATCTTCCAGCACCAGCATCCTGAAAAGGGAAGGATCTAAGTAGTCAGCACAAATATCAAGAATTGTCTAGTTTAAACCATAACTAACTCTGGAAGTTACAGTATTTGTTTCAAAATACCACACTAGGTGACTGTGTGTCAGACTTTATTGCTCTGTAATGTTCAAATCTACAAACCCATTAATCTATGAATTCTGCCATCAGGTTCAGTACAAATAGTTCCAATAGCTGAGATGGAAAAACAGGACTAGCTTGTTGTCCAGTGTTTCTAAAGACATTTGCAGTCACCTACTGTAAGCAGACAACTTTTTACATAAATATGCTAGATCAGATTCCTTAGTTCACTCCTGGCCTGGGATGGATGCATGCAATTGAAAACAGAATGTCATTTAAAAGTATTAAAATAGTACTATCTGCTTTAGTTGATAATGTTCAACTTGTTTGACACCACTATGGCAAGTACTGACATACTGCATATAACTTTTTTGGCTAAAATAATTCCTAACATTTTTATCAGACAAGAAAAATAAACCATGACGGAGAAAGTCTTTTGACTCCAGAAAACAGACTGGAACCATAGACTACCGAATGGAAGACCAGCAGCAGATTATAATGCTCAGCATTTTACTGGGTCTGATTGCTAAAGAGTGTCTTCCACAATCGTTCCATGCGTAATAAATGCAGGTTATTACAAAAAAGCCAAAAACCCCAAGAAAACTTCACTGCTACCACCAACCAAAACTGTAATTACTAGAAGTCTGGATTATATTTGCATACAGCTAATGAGAGAAGCAGTTTGTTCTTTCTTCAAAAAAAAACTCCCCATCTCTAATTTTCTGTATTCTGTTACCTGTTTCCCAGTGACATTACCACCCTTTCCCCTGCTTTCTCCACCTTACAGGTGGCACTAGATTTCCAAAGAACTTGGAATTTGCTGGATGCATATCTGCTTTGAAAGAATGATAGAAGACATCTGCAGGCTACCTATGTTCGGAGATTATCTGGACACCTGGATCACACATATTATATGGCAAGAGAAAGAACTAGAAATCTCTCCTGCTCTTGTCCTCAGCTCACCTTTCTGTGCTGCAAAGGCTTCTCACAGCCCAGTTGGACCCTCTGTCCCTCACTCTCCTAAAAACTCTGGGTTCTGTGAAGGATCATGCACTCATCTAATGTGCACAACCAGCTTATGTCCAGCATTGCCTCCAATACGAAGCCTTGTCAGTGTTTGAGTCTAAATCCAGATGCTAATCTGAATTAATAAACTCTGTTGGATCTAATCTGTGCAGAGACATACAAATGCATTTACAAGCACTCCCAGTGGATCCTGTCTTTCCTAGGTTATTTCATTATCTAGGTCATTCCATTTTGTGCTATTTTGGAAAATGGATACTTTATTTTATCTTAATTGATGATGCTACTGAAAAAAAAGGTTTGTTACAAATAAGTAGAACTTGATTTTTATGAGTCTGCAGAATTAACAACAAAAATGGAGCAAAAAGAAATAAAAGATGCCTGTGTTCATCCTGTGTGGCTTTCCAAACTTACTTTGCTTGTGAATCATCACTGTCAAGGGCAGTAGCTTCCAGGAAGAATACTGCACTGCTCGCAGTATATACGTACCACAGCTTGTGGACCACTGCTCCTCTGTCAGTTATACCTACACTGCTAAATGCATCCATCCTGCCACTTTTTCCATGTAGGGCAGAAAGGCTCAAGTTCACATTGCTCTGCATGGTCCAGCAATTGGCTCAGGTCTGCTTTGGTCCCCCATGGTGCTTGCCTGTCTCTAAGATGTCATTTTCATTTTTGGTGGTTGTGTTTTATCTGAAGTGAAAAATAAACTGTGGCATATGTTATTGCCTGACAGACTGCCATTTATTTAATGGAACACAAAGCAATAGGACATGCCATGACTACAGGTAGATTGCACTCCTTTACTGGGAGTGTGTCCTATAAGACAGTATATTGTAGATGGTTTGAGATTGAGTAAGCTCTCCATTCATACTATCTAATTTCAGAAGTCTCTGGAACAAAAATTCCTAGAACAGTTAAATTTCATCTTGGAGGCAACCAGCTGGTTTACTCTAAAAGAGATGTCTAAAAGAGATCCCAGGAGTGAATTAATACACATATAGGGTGGATGATCAGAGGACTTTGCAGCAAAGCAGAGCACCATTTGATAGCTTAGACTTACTGACCACAGTTGAGGCACTAGACATATTTCTTTCTTTTAGCACATATGAAGTGTTCACACACATGAAGGGATCAGAAGTGTCCACACACCAAGGCAGCAGAAGAGAGCTGGTAGATCTTTAAGGATACTTTCAATAGAGCGCAAGAGCTTTTGATCCCCAGGGGTAAGAAATCAGGCAAGGAAGGCAAGAGACCAACACGTCTGTGTTGAGATCTCCTGATCAAACTAAAGGGTAAGAAGGAAATCCACAGGCAATGGAAGCAGGGACAGGTATCCTGGGAAAAGTACAGGGCCACTGCTGGTTGTGTAGGGGTGGGGCCAGGAAGGCCAAGGCACAGCTGGATCTGAACTTGGCAATGGGTGCAAAGAATAAGGAGGACTTCTACAGGCACGTTAACCAGAAAAAGAAGGTCAAAGAAAGCAAATCCCTCCTGATGAGCAAGCCTGGCAAGCTGGTAACAACAGACGAGGAGAATGCTGAGGTACGCAACAACATTTTTTGTCTCAGTCTTCCCTGGAAACTTCACACATTTCCCAAGTCTATGCATCACAAAATAGGGATTGGGGAGGCAAAGTCCCTCCCACTGTAAGAGAAGATCAGGTTCAAGACCACCTGAGGAACCTAAATATATATAAGGCTATGGGACCTGGTAAGATGCATCCCAGAATCCTGAAGAAATTAGCTGATGTACTGGCCAAGGCACTCTCCATGATACTCTAAAAGTCATGGTAGTCAGGTGAAGTCCCTGGTGATTGGAAAAAGGGAAACATTGCACACATTTTTTAAAAGGGTAGAAAGGAGGACCTTGGGAACTACTGGACTGCAAGTCTCACCTCTGGATCCTGGGAACTACCAGCCTGTCAGTCTTACCTCTGTACCAGGAAGATCATGGAACAGGTCTACCTAGAAGCTACGCCAAGGCACACGGAGGACAGGGAGAGGATTTGATAGAGCCAGCGTGGCTTCACCCA
>JAVSBS010014021.1:0-26610 GCA_033124195.1 Coracias cyanogaster
CCTGATGATTCATGGGAGTCGTAGTTTAAGCTGACTTAAAAAGACATTTTAAAAATGGTGGGTCCGTTTGCCACAAAGGTGAAGTGGTCAATAAAGGTTAAAGAGAAAAAGAAATTTTACAGTGACGCTCAAAGCTTCAAATCTTACAAGAATTTAGCATAGTGCACAGCTTCTATTCTGTGAAGAAAATTTTTAAAGGAATCTTAAACTATCTGTATTGTACAGTGGATCTTAGCATAATTTTTTGTTAGAAGAGTTAATTATATTTTATTATCTGTTGAAACTGTTCTCTGACGAAGTGAAATATTGTGAATTCACCTAGGATCTATTTTGGGCAGAGATCATTTAACAAGATCATTAAAGTTGTCTTCAAAATTTTAGAAGCTCATTCAGGCATAAACTTCAGTTCTGAATGAATTAATCCCCCTCCCACTCCCCACCCCCCCCTTTTTTTAAGCATATTATCCAGTCAATAAGAAACTCATAAGTTTATAATATATAGGTATAAAATGTATTATTGTTTGTTAGAGAAAAGACTGCTTAAGATGACAAGAGATACTGAATATTGAATTCCCTTTCAGAAGATCTTTTTCACAACCTTACTATTAGAATTAGAATGAAAAACAGAAGAAAAAGAACAGAAGAATTGGAAACATTTGATTCTATTAGAATTTTTTAAAAAATAGCAGATACTTGTTCTTCTTACACAAAGTGGTTTTAAGCTTACACTGATTTTACACTGGGAAATTCTTTAATTACATTTAGTTTTGTTTTAAATGCATTATGCCATCTTCTGCCAGAATCATATCTTTCCTTTCCCTATGTCTTACTAATGTCACTTTCATAGCTTTCCTTTCCCTATGTCTTACCAATGTCACTTTCTTTAAACTGTGCTGAACTACAGTAGAATGAAGACAAACTTCCCAGCAGACAAGTCCAATCCTGCAGCCACACTCAGGATAGTCCTCTGCTCCCTTGGAACACTGCTGGGATGAGTGGAGATCACACAAAGCTGAAAGGTAATGGCCTACATTTTTTGTCATTATATTTTTTAATGTTCTCTATTCCACCCCAACCCACAACACTTTTATATTGCTGCTTGATGAATTTGTCTATTTTTAACAGTTCAAGGATACATTAACTTTTTTTCTTTTTTTTAAGTGACCAGTAGAAGATTGCAATTTTTGGCTGAAAAAGAGTCTGGCTTTTGAATATGACTAAGCATCACTTTTCTTCAGGGGTCTATCTGTAGAGTCAAGAACCAAAGGACTGATTAATAATTTTTGCAAATTAAGACCATGCAACTTTGCTCAGTAGAGTTGATATTCATTCATCTAAAACTCCAAAAATTTTGTAAGTTTGATTTTAAATTACACAGGCCAACTTCTGTTCGGACTACTACAATGAACACTCCTGATAATTCTCATCTGTGGTGTTTTATGTTATGTCATTACTGATTCCAAGCAAAGCACTGAAGAATAAGGGTCTGGGAAAGGGAGAGGTTTCTGACATGTATACTGTTCTGTCTTGCCACAGTTTGTCATACCATAGTACTGCTCTTGTCCTACTGTGCAGTACAATATAGCAAGGCATTACCTTTTAACTTAACACTTTACTACTATCTGGGGATATATTTAATTTTATTAAATTTCATAGGGATGACTTTAATCACTATTTGCTCCTTTCTAGGACCAACTACAACAACCAAATACCCTTAAAGGCACAAATCCAATCTATGCTAGTATTTCAATGTGTTAGTTGAGTGTGCTATCTAATGCATTTCTTAACATAACTCCTATAAATCCATTAATGATGTCATGATTTTTAATATCTTCCTTAAAAACCTAGCTGATATTTTGGGGGATTATGAGGCAACTATCTGTTTCTAGGAATGGAACAAAGTTTTAAAAATTATGTAAGATAAAGCAGTTAACCCAAGAAAACCTTAAAGCCTCTAAAACAGGCATGAAATTCCAAAGGGAGTTGTTGCTTCACATTAACAATATTTTTCTTGTATCCAGGAAGGAACTAAAGTCAATCACTGCTGCATAGCACACTTGCAAAAGAGCGTGAACCCAAACTTAATTGCTTCTGAAATAGTTTCTAACAAATACAAGTGTGGTGGCTAAATCAACATTTACAATGTCTTAGCTTTATCAGATTAAATGGTAGTGAACTCTGTGGAATACAATTCTTAATAAATAATACAACTTTTCTTTTTTATTTGGAACTTTTTTTAGCTAAACATTACTTTTTCCCATTTCTAAGCACAAAACTAGTTATGGCATATATCTTTAGATATACCTAGCTGACTCACGTCTCACATAGTGGAGTACTGGGTTTTGTGTTTGTTGTCTGATTTTTCTTTGGAGCGAGGGGTAAGTTATTATAAAGGCACATTACACCATAGAATTGCATAAAATATCTTAACTACGAATGCCTGTCTGAATAATACGCATGATACTTAGCAACAACTCTGTTACTAGCTGACGTGTATACCACTACAGAATGAATACTAATTATTCATTGTTCACCACTTCCTTTTCCTATGCTGCATCACTATGATGCAAAACTATCCCCTTTCTCATATTCAAAATGAATCGAATGAAGATCAGTAACATATAGTCTGATTGTACTTCAACTTCACTGATGCTATAGACCATACTCATTATGGTCTTTCAGGTCAATAATTCCCAAACGAAGAAGGATTAACAGGATTTATGACCCTCTTTTCAACTGCATGTAGCACAAGCAGTACTAATTATATTTTCATTAACCTCTCTGGCTAGCTCATGTTCTAATAATTTAGCCCCGTTATGGACCAATCCAATGTTTTGCATGTTCAATAAAGTGAACACACAAACAAAAGCTATATAAATATATTCTCATGACCAAATCATGGCTGCTTCAATTAATAATTACTTGCAAAAGAGCCACTGCTGCTAGAATCTCCCAAGGTCTGGCCCATGCATTGGTCAGCTGTATCTTGACTCTCTTGAGTGACTTACTCCCTAGTCAGAGGTATTGTGGGGCTTAAATGTTATATAAATGTTAGATGATTTAACTGCATAAACAAGAATGCTAAATGAGTCCTCTGCATGTTGCTTTATGAGTCCTATGCAAGATGCCTTATAATGTTGAAGCTCACCTTCGTACTCCAGAAGATGCTAATGCTACAATTTCAAGAAGTAGCAGTAAACATGTCTCCTAAATACTTTGAAGGCTGTATATCTGGAAGGTATACCTGCACCCCTTCCACTCATCCTCAGCTCCACTGAGTTACTCCCAGATATCTCTGTTTCCAGGAGGAATAAGGTGTACACAAGAGACATAGCTCAGCTGTCAGTAATAACAAGATTATTCAGTATAACAGCCATTCCCCACCACTTCCATTCCTAAGCAGTTGCAGCCAACTGGACAACCAGTGCTGAATGATTTTTTTCTTCAGTCAAAAGAGGAGTGGTGGCTGAATTCCTCCCAGATTATGCAAGTTTCCAAGAAACAATTGCTGTCCCACAGCCACTCTTCTGTGTTGTGCTTTCACTCTTTCTCTGCTTATTAATAATTGTGGGGCTTCTGCTTATGTGACCAAAATTAATTGTGTTTAAAAGGAGTAAGGCAACATATTCATTCCCCAGTCATGACGAATCTGAGATATGAAGATAAATGTACATGGGAACAATGATAGTTAAATTGATGTGGAATTTAGAATTAATGTTTGCTATGTGAGAAGCAGTGAATACTTTATGTTATTTGTATTTTTAATTCAGTGCTCATGTCCAACACTGTCACACATTTGATTTAAATGTATATTCACTTAAATAAAATATAGTGAAATACTGATTGCCAACAGCATTACAAGCGGTATTTTGAAGACAGTTTTACAAAGCATTATTCTATCTGACGGGATATAGGGATTTCTTCCCTATAATTGGGTTGGGTAAAATAGCAAGTGCTTTCACTCTCATAGTATCATAGAATCATAGAATGGTTTGGGTTGGAAGGGACCTCAGAGATCATCTAATTCCAACCCCCCTGCCATGGCAGGGACACCTCCCACTAGACCATCTTGCTCAAGGCCCCATCCAACCTGGGCTTGAACACCTCCATGGATGGAGCATCCACAACCCGCCTGGGCAATCTGCTCCAGTGTCTCACCACCCACAGAGTGAAGAATTTCCTTCTAATTTCCAGTGTAAATCTACTCTCTTCCAGTTTGAACCCATTACCCCTCATCCTACTGCTACAGGCCTTTGTACAAATTTCCTCCACAGCCTCCTTGTAGACCCCCTTCAGATACTGGAAGTTAGCAATGAGATCTCCCCACAGCCTTCTCTTCTCCAGGTTGAACAACTCTAACTCTCTAAGCCTGTCTTTGTAGGAGAGGTGTTCCAGCCCTCTACTCATCTTTGTAACCCTCCTCTGGATTCTCTCCAACATGTCCAACAGGCTCCAGAGCTGGGTGCAGTACTCTAGATGGGGTCTCATAAGGGTGGAGTAGAGGGAAAGGATCACCTCCCTCCACCTGCTGGCCACACTTATTTTGGCACAGCCCAGGATATGGTTGGATTTCTTGGCTGCAGTTGCACATTGATGGCTCATGTTGAGCTTTTCATCAAGCAACACCTCCAAGTCTTTCTCCTCAGGGCTACTTCAACCCACTTATTTTCCAGCCTGTAGTTGTGCCTGGGATTGCCCCAACCCAGGTGCAAGACCTTGCACTTGGCCTTGTTGAACTTCATGAGGTTGGCATAGGCCCTGTCAAGGTGTCTCTGGATGGCATCCCTTCCTTCCAGTGTGTCAACCACACCACATAGCTTGATGTTATCTGCAAACTTGGTGAGGGTGCACTCAATCTCCCTGTCCATGTCAGCCATAAAGATGTTAAACAGAACCGGTCCCAGTATTCATCTCTGAGAAACACCAATCGTTACCAGCCTCCATTTGGACATCGAGCCATTGATTGCAATTCTTTGAGTGCAACCATCCAGCCAATTGCTTATCCATTGAGCGTTCCCTCCATCAAATCCATGTCTCTCCAACTTAGAGACCAGGATGTCATACAGGACAGTGTTGAAGGCTTTGCTCAAGTCCAGGCAGATGACATCAGTTGCCCTTCCCTTGTCCACTAATGCTGTTACTCCATTGTAAAAGGCTACCAGATTTGTCAGACACAATTTGCCCTAGGTGAAGCTGTGTTGGTTGCCACCAACCACCTCCTCATTTTCCTTACACCTTAGCAGAGTCTTCAGAAGTATCTGCTCCATGATCTTGCCAGGCACAGAGGTGAGACTGACTGGCCTGTAGTTGCCTGGGAGGCACCTGTAGTAGGTGAAATAAATTTTTCATGGAGTTATTACAGTGCTCACAGAAAATCCAGAACATGTTTACATTACAGCTCATGTAACCTGCTTTAAACATTTACTTTACTCTTTTACTGTTCTTTACTAGCACTTCTTTCTGTCCATCAACTTTAAAAGTATTATATGCTATTTATCTGATTAGCTGAGAGCTGAATTTTTGAAGCAAGGGAAGATAAATCTCATCCCACTATCCATTAAAATGTACAAAAATATAGGTGAAAGTTTAATCATTAAGCTTTTAAAAATTATTTTTATGCTTTGTTTGGTTTTTTTGTTTGTTTTTGTTTGAATTAGTCCTGTGTACCTAAAAGCATAGAGAAAGTTTATCATCTGTTACTCATCTCAAGAAAGCAACTAGAAGCTATTCCAGGCCTATTCACCATTTCTTCATTTGTTTCACCCAAAGAGATAAAGGAGTTATTTCTGGTCTTCTACTGCCCAGTAATTTGATCATGCCCCAGTCACCTCCCTGAAGGAGCAACTTCCCTGAGTCTTGAAACCACTGGGTATCTACAATAGCATGTAAACCTAGGCTATGGCCACAATAAAATTGTTGCTAAAGATCTTCTTTACTTTTGTACTAGCCCAATGTTTACTCCCTGATTTGTACTTTCACCAGCTGCTTGCAAAGGCTTTACCCTTTCCAGGCTGCTTCTGATCCAGCCTGAGATTTTGTAAGTTCCTCTTTAATTAATTATGCTTGAGGCATCAGTTTCTATGCTAATACTAAACTCCTATAATGGTTATGTAGACTCTAGCAGACCAAAACAATCACGAACAATATGATTTTTCAATTCATTAAAGGTACAGTATTATAATTTACCTTTGTGATTAATGGGAAAAAGGATATTCACCTAAATGCATGACCTGACTGTTGCAAATTGTTTCACTTTGGTAACACATTTCTGCAGGTAATCAGGCAAAACAACTCTCCAACAGCCCTCTTTCTTGATACAATGACTCAGATAGAAATTAGACTGAGAAATAATTTAATACTTTGTAATAATGATCAAAGGACTTATTAGCACACTGCAAGTGACAGCTCCAGCAAGCAGATGACTTAGCTTCCTTCTAGTTCTACCGAGATAAGACCAGTATGAGAAAAGGTCATACTTAAATCTCTTTTTAAATTGGAATCTAAGATACACCTTTAACCTAAGGATGGAAGTATTGTTTGTATAAAAGCGAAGTTCATAAAATTCCCTTTCACCCTCCCAAAATTTTAAAAGTTTGAAATTAGAAGTTTTATCATTGTTGCAATTTCTCGTACCTAAATACTCTGCCAGACTCAGCTACTTTTCCAGGCTGCTAATTCTTTTTGATATTAAATTACTGTTCAATCCAGATTATCAGTAATTCAGCTCATGTACTGCAGACTAGTCCATCTGTTTCTTGAAGACAAAAAAGTGCAGATGTCAGTAGAACATAATGACACGAGAACCATTACATTATGTCACACCAAAGGTACATTTCAGCTAACATGAACTGTTTAATTAGACCAACTTTCAGAGCTTCTGCTGCTGTCTGACATGACAATTGCATCCAGTGTGAAAATGGGCTTACTGGAAGTGTAAGCAAAATCTTTATATCATTTTGACTATAGCTTCCAAGCTCTCCATTATTCTTGGGTTATACATTACTTTTGGAACTGCTGATCCCAATTTCTTCTTTTCTTTGCTTTCCTTTTATGTATTTGGTTTGGATTTTTGTTTGGTTGGGATTTTTTGTTTGTTTGTTTGTTTTTCCTGGTCATTGTCTAGATATTTCATTGCCCAGGCTTTCTCACACTTTGATATCTATCTCTATTGAATACTAACTACTGGGGACATTATCTACAGTTTTATTTTTCCTAACTGAATTCTTTAACCAGAATTTACACTTTGGTAGAGGTTGAAACAAAGAATTAATAACCAAAACAACAACAAAAACAAAAAACTACAACCTAACAGAAACAATCCATGGAATGAAACAACTTTTAAAATCTCCAGTGCAGCAGTCCTTTATTCATAGGGATATTGCAACAAATTGATATGCTGATCACAAAACTTGATTATTAGCCAAAACAGGACTGATAATTTCTGTCACCTATTGGCAGTAGAGAGATTCCCTATGAATGCCATGACTTAACAATCACATACATGGTGACATTAGCACATATATTCTTTCAACAACATAGAATTTCTTCTGATGTCCTCAAAGGAAACAATTCCACCCTCAGATGGGTGGATACTATTCCAGCAGAGAGAATAGCATGTTGAGCCAACATATTTGGATAATGTTGGAAATTTTCCACTTCTGCAAAGGGAAGTCATTAATAATGAACAATTAAATAACTAGTACAGAAGTGCTGTTTCATTGGGTGTTTTTCCTGACTTAAATTTTAAATCCCAAGATGTCTATTTTGGTCTTCAGGACTATATTATTCATTCTAGTGTTCCAGACATGAAAATTATGAAGACATAGAATAAGTGACTAAATCTCCTAGGACTGGTGGTAGCTCTACTTCATGCAGAACCACTACTTTCTGTTAACATGTTTGTCTCCCAGTGATTTCTCAATTTCCAGCTGATACTATCTGTTGCAGGCTCACCAGAGAAATACTACATTTCACCTGATTCTTCATATCAATCATTTATGTATATATATGCTTAGATCTCATCTGCCTAATCTAAACCAATACCTTAAGAGAAAGTTAAATATACTGTTTTAGGTCATGCGTGAATATCCTCAATATCCTAGACATCTCAAACGTGAATAGATGTCTGTGTTTAAAGTAGTGAAGCTAGATCTTTACTTTCTGTCAGGGGATCTTAGACACTTACCTCACATGCTCTAACTACATTTAGGTGTTTATACTTTTGAGCTAGACCAAGGCTTGAATTTACTCTCTAAAATTTTAATCTAAATAGCTACTCAGATAGTTATGTGATTTTACACTTGCTTTAGCCCAGCATTTACTGAAGGTAGAATATGTACAGCTATTGAACAGCTTCATTTTTTCCCTTTGATGTACAATGCTTGAGTTTGATTATAATTTCTCTTTCACTGCAGTGCTGTAGGTAAAGTGATTTCCTATCCAGTTAATAATAATTTGCAGTGTGAAAGTAGAGAGATCTCAAATACTTAGATAGGATAAGACAGTACCTTATTTACCTAATACTTGCTCTTGGGGATTTTTTTCATTATATTTTATCTCATTTTTTGCTGCAAAGCTGTCGGTTTGTCTTAGCTAATTCTTCTGTAGCTATTAGACATTAAAGCAAGCATGTTGCCACTTTTCTCCTTTTTTTTTCTTTCTTCCTATGAACAAATTGAGAAATATCTTACTTTCTCATTATATGTAGTGTGTTCTTACTTTGGATTATTTATGCACATTAATCTTTATACTTCTGCTGTTGAATTATAACAGATTCTAGTGGATTCACAGTTAAGATCTCTGTCCCACTTCTCTAACACTTGTTTTTCAAAGCGACTTCATATCCATGCCTTATATCCTGATAGTGTAGCTAAAGAACTGTGAGTAATGATATTATTTACCCAATTACTGTTGTACATCCAGATGAAATTATTTCACATGCACTTACAGTAAGAAACTTTAGAATTGAAAGAGATTAGTAAGAGATACTTCATGAGATAGACAGACATAATTATATTCTAGCTGAGAATGTCTAATTACTAGTTTTGAGTGCTTAGGTTTCCAAACAAATCCAAATAAGAAATAAGAAATATTGATTCTTCTAAAGATTGTTAATTTTCATAAGGAGACCCTCAGGATTGATAAATCAGGAAATTACTTCAAATCTGTAGAACAAATAAAGCACAAGCAGTAGTAGTTTGCATGTACATGCCTTCAGTCAACTCCTGAATTGTCCTCTGTTGTAGCTAAATAATCCTGTGTTTATTCACTACTTCTCTCTACTGTTTTTACCAAAAAAAAAAAAATGACAACTACACAATGAAAAACACACTGAAAAAAGTATAGCAAGTGCTAATTGTTATCAAACAAAGAAATTGTGATTAGGATGTTCCACTAGAAATGTTAAGGCATGGAGTTTCAATATGCATAATTTTAACATTATATAACTTCTGGTAATATTAATCTTGCATATAAATATTTAACAATAATTACTGTTTGTATCTGTGTTGGAAAAAAGGATTTTTGTCCATGTCCACAGATTGCTTGTAATAAGCAGACAACTTCTACTCACTTGAGAAGGAACTAACAGAATGTAAAAGATTTGATTCTGATCAAGAGGGTTATTTTGTATTATTTTCATTTGATCATATTTTATTTTTTAATTAAGCTTATACTCTTTTTTCTAATATTCAGATTATTGTCAGCAAGTATAAATTCTTGCATCTATCCCCAACCTTCATAATTTGTTCAGAAAATACTTTTAATGTTTAATCTGCACTGATACATCTTTAATCACATATGCTGTTCTTTGATTTACACAAATTTCCTTACGTTCTTGAACCAAACAGACCTTACAAGAGCTGATAGTGAAGTCTTTGTGAAGTTCATTGACAATTAGGTTCTGATCCAAACCCAACTGCAGATGGCAACAACTTCACTATGATTTCAGAGGCTTCCAGTGAAGACGTCAAATGGGGCTATTCTTTCCTTAAGCTTTATTAAAAGCTATTTATTTTTATATAAACCAGAATTGTTTTATTTCACTATTGTTCACTCATATGAAGCTTTTTAGATAATTTTATTCCTTCTCTCATTTTCTGCATATCTCAAATTTCTGATCTTTACAATTGCTTTAACGTTTCACCAAAAATATTCATTTCTGTATTCTTTATAAAATCCCACTTAATTTCCTATTTTATCACATTCAGTATCAGGCTAAGGAGAGATATTATAATGCGGTCCCTTAAAACTGAACCAATTTTTCTTGAGTTTGATTGCATCCTTTAGAAAGACTGATTGAGAAAGAGACAGAGTTAGGGAAAGATGGATTTTTGCATTATTTCCTACTTCTCATTGGCATTTAAATATACTTTTACAGATTAAATTTATGTTTATAATTATATGTATCTATATTTTCAATTTGTGAAAATTAGCAGAATTCTTTTATGCTTTTAGATACTTTTTTATATTATCTCATTTGAAGGCAGACTGAAAATCAATCTCTGAAATTGTATGAAATCTATTATAATTTAACAGAAGTGCTTTCTTTCCTACATAATTCCTGCTCAATATTTTAATACGGACAAAGATGTAGTGTCAGAGACAGGAAAAAAACCCTGGAAGGAAGTTGAAATGTTTTCTGGTACTAAAACTCCAAAGCTTCAGGAAGTTTCTTTATTACTTGGTACTGTATGTTCTAATCAAGCATAAAACAGGAAAGTGACTACTATCAAAGGAACCATAAAAAGAGTTTATGATGTTTCAGATTCAGACAACATAAAAAAGGACATATTCAAATTAGAACCACTATTATAAAGTGTGATTCTATAAGGAATCTCCATAACAGACTTAATAACGTGATTAAAGAGACAAAGTAATAGCAATATACACAAGTACTAATTAGAACATTGAAACTATTACGCCTCATGTGGGAGACAAGCAATAAAATTCAAAGAATATTTGTAAGAAATACTACCAGACGAGCTTTTAAGTTTCCTACTGCCTCAGGCTGATTATGTGAACTTGTGGCATGTGTCGAAAATGTTTAAGCCAATCCATTTGGCCTGGTAGTGCTCCCTTCCCTCTGTGCATTTTGCATTGTTATACTAAGATATGGTTTGGCTAAAATACTTTTCACAATGGCCTATTTGGTGGTGTTAAAAGATTCAAAAGTTGTTGCTTTTATGTTCAAGAAACATATAGTGTCTTAGTAATATCATTCCATTTCTTAAAAATTAGTTGCTTCCTTTTCATTTTTGAACATATTAGAGCTCTGGATACCTGAGGTAAAATACCTTAACTGTGAAAGGAAATATCTGAATAAATATTTAAAATATTAAGTGGTAAGTGGAATATCTAATAATCAGAAAATCTCACTGGATTTTGATCTGGATTAATATATCAAACACCTGAATAGGAATAAATTGTGAAATGTTATTATTTTCTATGGTAAAGAACTCTTCCTTTCTGTTTCTAAAACCCACAAAGGTCATTTACATGGAAAATATAACGCAATGCCCAAAACATTCAAAACCATACATTGCATTTTTTAGAAACAGTTACTATTCATCAAATGTGCTTTTATTTCAGTGAGTGATTGTATTACCGTCAAATTTACCAAGAAAATAGTGAAGTCTCTATTGAAAACTTCCTAATGTATTAACAACTGTAAGTTTCTCAACCTAGATACAATGAAGTCAAGTATTTCAAAAGTGCAGAATGCCTAACATTTGGCTTCACAACTGTTTTCCTCTGAGCATATTAATTTGTAGTTATAGTGTATCCAGGCATATCTACAGTAGAATTCTGTAGCTAATACCACATATTTGCAAACACAAGTACTTTCAGAGTACTGAAACAAAGAAATAGACTCATCATCTTCTGCTAGGGTGTTGCTGTACATTGCTAAATGAACTCGCTCCTTGTTTGTCTTTCATAATACGAAGGGAAATTTTCTATTACTAAGCATCTACAGCTTTTATATTACTGCTATATTACTTGAACTTGTGTAAAACTTCACCAGGAGCATTTCCTTTTCTTTTAACATTTTTTGATAAGTTGTGATCAGCTTGAATGTATCATTCATAGTCTCTTTGTTTATGGAACATAGTATTTCAAAAGAATTTGAAGTCCTTTAAAGCAGAGACCACATTCAATCACAACTTATTTGGGGCGCATATTGTCTTCCCCATTGGATTTAAAGATCTTCCGTCATGAACCAGTTAGAATCATAGAATCATTCAGGTTAGAAAAGACCCTTGGGATCATTGAGTCCAACCATCAACCCTACTGTATAAAGTTCTTCCCTAAACTGTATTCCCCCAACACCACATCTAAACAACCCTTGAACACATCCACGGATGGTGACTCAACAACCTCCCTGGGCAGCATATGCCAGTATCTGACCACTCTTTCTGTGAAAAATTTTTTCCTAATGTCCAGTCTAAACCTACTCTGTTGCAGCTTGAAGCCATTCTTTCTTGTTCTATTGCTAACTACCTGTGAGAAGAGACCAGCACCAACATCTCTACAATGTCCTTTCAGGTAGTTGTAAAGAGTGATGAGGTTTCCCCTTAGCCTCCTTTTCCTCAAACTAAACAGTCCCAGCTCCTTCAATCGTTCTTCATAAAGTCAAGTCTTCTTAAAGTCAGGTTCTTTGACATTAATATTAGCTTGACATTGCAGCCAAATGTTTGAATGTTGAGGGTTTATTTTCAAGTGGTTTTTCACTTGAAAATAAAAAAAAAACCCCAAACACTTACTGCGTCTAAATGGCTACTCAATGAAGTTGCTCAGAAAAGAAGTCCAAATTACATTAATTCAACATTTAGCAGAAATTTAGGTTAATCCAGAAGGACATGTTCCTTCTAGTTCATCTCCAGTTAAAAACAGCTCTCACAATATTCTGCTCACAGTTGAATGAAACATGAGCCCCTAGATATTCAAAACACAATTTATCTTAAATCATTCATGCAAACTGTGGGCACTGGAAGAACTGACTGGACTACAGCCTCATAGTCTCAAGGCAAATGAATTATATTTATTTTAGAATTTGCTAACTCACTGGATGTCATATTTATGCCAATGAGGTTATTTTCTTGTATTAAATAGTGTTTTACTGATCAACTGACATTTGCTGTGTAAACTGCCACTCTCCACATCACCACTGAATTTGACTCAGTCTAAGGATGATGAACCCTTTTACTGTAAAATGTATTTGCTCCATTATTCTTAAAGTACTTCAACTGCACTAATGTTAAAAGGTTTAAGATCTCAGTCCACTATCAGAAACACTAACACCAGTACATGTACAATGGTACATGTTTATTTTAACCCTCAAAGGCTTTCCTGTGCAATGTTTTTGCTTAATTTTTCCTCCACCATTCATTATTAAAATAAATTGCTCTTCTCAGCTGCAGGCAAAATACTTCCATTCCAGGTGCTCATCAACTTTTTAAATCAATTAAGTTAATTGACAGCAGGTTTAACCACTTTTTAAATTATGACTGCAAACAGTTTTGTTCTGTTTTGTTTTTCAAAACAACCCCCATTTCCAAAAAAAAAAAAAGAAAAACCACCACTTTAGAGCTAACGAGAAAAACCAAATAAATAATAAAAATTCACAGAACAGAACCCTACCGTGATAACTCTTATTGTTAAAAAGGCTCTGAGGAAGTAATCTATAAAGAAAGAAATCCAATGACAAAACAATTTTCTGTTTTTCTTTCTAAATCACTTTGGAACATTTTATCAGTTCATTTTGAAGCTGAAAACCATGCTTGAATTAGAATCAGCTGTATACTACATTAATGATGATTCAGTAAGTGGCATTTTTCCTCCTGGTTAAATTCAGAGTTGGGACAATGTTAAAGAGTAATGTTGTCCATCATAAGCACAAAGGAAATTATACTTTGCAAATAGTTGTAAAAGGATACTTTGCATGATATAACTGTTCCTTACATCAGCATTTTTATCATTACCTTCCTCCAGATTTTTCAGCATGCTCTGTTCCTACAAACTGCTAAGATCTCTGTAACATACTCCTCCTTATTCTGATGAATGGCCATACCAGACTCTGTTACAGTAGTAGAATTTTTGTTAAAAGTTTCTCAATTACACTAGGATGTATTTGAACAAAGTACTTAAGTATTCTGGTGTAATCAAGATTAGCAAGAATCAAAAACTATAAATTTCACTTCTGTGCAAAATTTTAATATAGCAAGAACATTTTCCTTCCAAGTTTCTTCTAGTTCACATGAGAAACATATATTTTTTCTGAAGTGAAATTAAGCATCTTTGTTTAGTTCTAGTAATTTAACATTAATTTTAAATATTATAATTTTAATTCAAACAGTTTTTTATTGGAAATGAACTTCTCATATTACAGTAGTATAACCAGTATGAGATTCTAGGAACATAATGTCAAACATAATGTATACATACATTGTCGTTATGAAAAAAATTAAAATTGACTTTGCATTACAAAAATTCCCCTAAATTAATGATCCCTTGCAGATTATTTAGATCACACTGAAACTGCGTTTCATAATGGAAGATTTCCATCAAAATTGCTATCCACAGGGCTAGCAAAGATACACCTCTATAAGGTCAATCAAGTGCTCAGAGCTTTTTGTTATTGGGCCAAAGGTGCCATATACAGCCAGGCTAGCAGTGACAAATTGCTAAGGAACATTCTTATTTTTATTACTCTCTTCTTAGCAGGCTCAGGCAGAACCATAACAAGCTAACAATAGGGTGACTTAGATATATTTCTATACTATGCTCTCCTCTGAGCAACTTTGATGCTTATGTAATTTAACTCTGCAATATCAGAATTTTTATTTTCTATTTCTTGAGTCTCAACAGGAAAGAATTCCATTAAATAAGGTAATTTTTAATCAGATCTTCAAGAATTCTTAGTGTGGTCAGCCATATACAGAGATACTGTGATTTGAAAAGACAATGAGAATATTCATATCTATAAGTATTTCTCAGGGCAGTACTGATAAGAGTGAGGGGTGCATGGTGAAGTCATAAACCTGTGCAGAGAAATATCACTTGTGCATTCTTATGTAGCTTTCATCTAGTAATGCTACAGAGCTATCTTTGTACTGATGGAGAACACATGACAGTTAAAGCATACATATTGGTTATCATCTGTGGGAGTCTGACCCCCCCACACTTATTAAGGACTTCTGCCTTATTAAAACAGCGAACAAAGAACTACAGCCACCATGTTGCCATGGTTCTGCCAGAAGTCAGAAGCCGGAAGTCGTACAGATGTGGCAAGGTATAAAAACTCAAAAGAAAACAAAAACTTTCTCTTTTTGCTGCGTTGTGCAGCCAGACACATCACTGCTGCCAAGCCCCCCTGCCCCCCCGCCCCGGGCCTCGCGGCCGGGGGAGGAAGGAGTGAGGGAAAGCAGCTGAACGGAGCTGCCTGTGCAGGAGCCAGAGGCCCCCAGTGCCACCACTGGCAGCTGCTGGAACTGCGCCAAGTCGAAACGCCGAAAGGTTCCAAGCTGGGGGAAGGAGGAGGGAAGCTGCCGCCTCCCGCCACTTAAAAAACCGTGGCAAAAAGCCGCCATCATCATCACCTTCGGAGAGAGAGACAAGTTGCCATCATCGGAACCTCCCAAGTCTGCCAGCTGAGTGTCGTTGCCCCCACGAGGACTATTGCCACACACCAGAAAAGGGTAGAAACTGACATATACACACACGCACCACACCAGGTTGACTAAGGGGGAGTGAGTGGGTGGGCGTGGCGTCCTTTGATATCGTAATATTTCCATAGAGTAAATACGGTTTTATTGAAATATATTTGGTAATAAACTTGTTGAATATTCATTGGTCTCTGTAATTGCCTACGAGCTTGGTGGGAAGTATGTCGCTTTTCCCTCAATCACCTTCCCCTTTGGGAAGCAGTACAGACGTCTGCGCCCGGACCACAACATTGTCAAAGGTTGATGAGATAGTTTTGCAGAAAATAACTAATTGATTATAATTATGTCTAAGATCATATCCATCCCTAATAATTTTATGAGAAAGGTTATAATTATTTATTTTACAAAAATCTATAGAATATTTCCAAGAATTTCGCATCAGTATATTTGAGGAAATTCTCATAAGGAAAGCTTATACAATGAAACAAAGGTTAGGTCATTACAGTTAAAAGAATTACCTCTGTATTTCGCAAAAAAAAAGTGCATAAAAAAAGTATTGGGACTTGTTCTTCAAAACTTCTTCCACTGTTTGCAAACTTTGGCCAAGTATACTTTATGTATTTATTATAATTTTTAGTAACAATGGGTTTGTGTTGTTAAAGATGCCCTGAAGAGTGAAATTCCAACTTACAGAATTTTTGTCAGTGGGTGTCCTTTAATGGCTACATTTTTCCAGTCTTTAATGTCAGCAACTTCATTTATTACAATTTTTTCTAGTGTAAAGTGCTTTGAATTTTTTGTTGCTTTTGAATCTGGGTATTTGGAGGCAGGATTGGCTTAAAAAATCTATGTATATTTTAGACTCGTCACAACAGCTTCTGAAGAATTATTTATTTTGCTTTAGCCAAAAAAATGGTGAGGGTTTTTAAAATGTTTTTACATTATATTTATAAGAATCATAGCCATTGTAAAAAAGCTAACTGTTACGATAAGAACAGCAGTGTTTTTCTTTTTCCAGTTCCAGAGAAGAGAGGATTTGATCTGACAGATTCCACAATTTGAGTTCCCACTGAGTTTAAAAGGAATTTTATACGCAGAGAGTCTACAACTGAAACCACACATCCCTGAAGCCTGTGATCTACCTAAAAGGGTGGGGACACAACAGCAGCCAATATTTTAAAGGAAACATGGCATACATTAAATAGTATTTCGAAATCCTTGCATTAGTCATTTATCACTCCTGCCTCTAGGTATCCAAATGTTAGCCATCTAGTCTAAACTTCTCAGCTAAATTTATTCTGTTTGGTGAAAGAGGAAAAAAATCTCTAGGGTCAGCTTGATCCCTTCTTTAAAATAGATTTAGAAAATATAGTATAATAGTAAAGTCCAAGACTCTATTTTCATGCTATATTGTTTTTCTAATGTCAAAGGCAGCCCACAAGGTTACTACCCTTATATGCTTGGTCCTTGTTCCACACAATCATTTATAGTCCTCAGGACTGCATGTAAGTTTTTACAGGAGGACTCCTAAGGAAGGTTTGCTTTTGTTTATAACTTTCATCATTCCATGTCCAATTTATATCACTCTCAAACAGCTCAGGTGAAGCTGAGAATCATGGTAGAAATGTTAAGAATGTCCAAGAAGTCTGGGGAACAACTTAAGTAGCCTTTGTCACTATAGAAAACATAAACTTGAAGCGTGACTTCATGCATGTGAAGCACACAGTGCCAGGGCTGTCCATTATTTAGAAAATTTTTTACTTCAAAGACTATGAAGAGGTAGCCAACTGTGTTTTTGCCACTATGAATATTGCTGTTTGCAGTAGGGTTAATGAAGAAAATACAGAACAAATGCAGTATACTCTGAGCAGAACTTTTCATGTAGTTGGCCTATAAAATTTATTTTTCCTACTACGTCAGTCATATACAGTAACAGATTTGGGTAGTAAATACGAAAGAAAAATACCTGCCATTGTTAATTATACTGTGAACTGAGTGTGACAGAACTATGTAGTTGTTTCTGAAAAATCTAAAATTGGCCACTATTTAATTTGAAAATTATTTCCTCTAAACTGAGTCCTGCTTTACATTCCTGCTCACCACTACCAGAAAATCCATTGCTGACAGTGACTGCCACATTTCTTCAGTTCCAAAGAATGATAGGATAACCCATTATTTTCTTAAATCTCTGCAATAAAACACTTTTTTATTCTTGCAGACACTTTCATTTCCACCAATACAGTTTCTTCAGAATGTTTTTTATTACATGCTTGCATCATAGAAGCCTGACAAACCCTATATAACATGTAACAGTATCAATGTATGTTGGCAAATCCTTCACATTTAGTGATCTAGAAGATTTTCTGCTTTCAGCTGCATTACAGATTGTTCTAAAAAAGTTGGTAGCTGTGGCATTTGGCTCTTCATTAAGCAGTCACTGAGTTTCTTCGGATTGAATATCCCTCCCCCTGTCTTTTTCACAGCATCTGTCTATGGTAGAATCACTCAACAATTTCTTAGAGATACTTTTTTTTTTTTTAATTTATCAGGTTTATTTGTATAATATGAGTCAATTAAATTTGTGTAGAGCAGATCTCCACTATTGGGATTCTCTTCTCTGAGTCTTTCAATTTCCCTATAGGGTTTTAATACCTGATGATGATTGTTTTTTGTAATTAAGATTTAAGTACCCAATCCCCCAAGACTTGTCATACAGAGAGCTGCCACTCAAGCGTTCAGCAGCCCTTTCAGGCGCACCCTCTCTTTGTCACAGTCTTTTTCCGGCATCCAAGAGTTTAGAATAAAGCCTTTTGTTGAGCAGTGTTGTATTTCATCCCACATATTTTACTAACCCACACCATACCCTAGCTCCAGTTTACCTCAAACTACTAAAAGGGCAAAGTGGTAATGTCTCTTTTAGCAGCTGCCAACAGGATGTCATGGGAATGAATAAGGCTCCTATTTGACTGAGTAAAATGAGACACTGCGCTGTCAGTTCCACGGCTTATTCATACTGTAAAAACTATAAAAAGATCTAGTAGTTTTGAAATCATATTTATGGCTACAAGTTAGGTTCTTGCACAGGTTCACAACTCATGAAACAAGAAACATGGGGCTAAAGTCAGTGTGTTTGTGTTTGGGGCTTTTTTTTCCCCATTGTTTCAGTCAAGATATGAAGAGAGGCAGGGTAGATGCACTCAACAGCTGCAATATACAAAGGAAGCTAGAGATCAGTGAATCTGTATGAAATCCTGATCCATGATGCCAGTCATGGTTTTATACCACTCAATTTTGCTTCTGATACACCAAATAACACACAAATGCTAAAATAAGACATACAGAAAAGCACCTCAGTTGAAGTACTCTTTTAGCCACAAGGAGAATGGAGGTCATCAGCACCCAGAAGTAGGGACCTGGATTAAACCTTTCCTCCCTGAGGTCCCCAGTTGTGCCAGGAATGTAAGCTATGTCTTATTAGCTTGTAATGTGGCACAACAAGAATGTAACCCTAAGCAAAACAAATGATGCTGAGGACCTGGCATCCAAGGTATACACATCTTGGGAGGTTTTATTTCCAAAGAACCTAGAATAGTCCTGCAGACCAAATAGCCACCAGTGTTTCAATCATGTTAGGTTAGTTTCTAGAGTGCGACTCTTGGTTTACATCCAAAAGGAAGCCAATCGTGTAAGGTGATACTATATTGTGATTTGAACCACACTTGTACATGTAAGATTCTTTTCAGAGGCACATACCTATCAAAAGTGAAAAGCAAATGAAGCCACACCCATAGTATTCAAAAGGCTAGAGAGCACACATGGGAAAAAAAAAAGTACCATATTTTTAAATCTCTTCAATTTGGATCCCCACAGATACTGTGGCTGTGTCATCAGTATCCACCTTTTAAAATCCCCAAATAGGGTATTAATAAAGAATTTCAAAGTAGTTAGATTGATTTAATATATCCTTTCCTGTTTTACTTTTAATTTACCATGCCACTAATCTATCAATCTAATCCTGCACTCATAATTATTTGTTGACTTTGGCAGAAAGAATTAATTCTTTACATCTTTCAGGCTTTTTAAATGATAATATATTTCAAATTTAAAATTACCATCAGGGTAGCAGGGCTCCAGGGGAATGCATGAAAACACCTCCTTTTGTTTGATAGAACCTTTAGACATATCACATACTACTCATTATGAGTTGCCTTTATCCAGATTAGATTTAGGAAAACATTCTCTTTTTTATTTTTTTTTTTTGTCACAGATTTTGCAAACAGAGGGCATCTAATTAGAAACAAGTTACATATTCAGCACTTAGTGTCAGTGCTTTAGTAGCAATGTGATAAAAAAACTAAGAATAACCCAGGGGAGATCCAGAGAATCTGTGCCAACAGTGTTCATGGCTTCACAAAGCACTCTGTCACAAATTGTCAAAGAAAAAAAAAGTATGTAAGTTTGTGTATATTTTGTTGAAAATATGCTGAATAGAATAGCATATGATTTATCTTAATTGTCATTCTCTTCAATTGAGGGTGTCATTGATCTTTTCTTCCCAATGCATATAACTTGTCTTTGTTACTTCATCATGTATTAGTTGAAACCTTTGTCCTAAATTCAATCCTGAGGTATTGTAAATGCTGCTTACAAGTTCATTTAACTTAGTATACAAAGCATTAACAAATCAGAACTCTAGATAAAAAATCCTTATCTTTACATAGACGTGGTACTCCTTCAACTATCTGCATCAGGAAACTACTCTATCTAAACCATCCAAACCAAAACGATTTGATTCAGGCAGTCTTTATTTTATATATGCCTGTCCGCTGAAGTACAAGAATGGAATTCTTCTCACCAAACTTAAATGTTTATGTATGACTGAACTATCTTCTTCTCATACACAACCTATAGAGACTTGTAGGGCCTTTTTTTGTCTGTTCTTATGAACGTCTATCCTTGCAAAAAGATGAAATGCACTCATTACTCTACATGCAGTTATGTGGAAAGAAGCAAAATATAAGGAAAAAGAGCTCACATGCTCATGACTACCTGGAGATTTCTAAATTTAGGACAAATGAAAACTAGCCAAAAATCTTTCTCTGAAGTGCACTGTTGCAGCAGTAAGGCTTTGAGTCACAGCAAGATCAGAACAAACTCTTTGTTAGTCTATTTCTTATTCAGTGTTAATGTAATTAAAAATTATTTGGTGATTTATTAAAAAAAGGAGAAAGTTGACTATTCTTCATGAAAGGACAGTTTTTATAGGTTTGTTTTTAGAGTTATTTTTCTTGAAGAATTACATCTATCTAGATAATGACTTGAAAAGGGTTCAGACAAATTCTAAAATCGGAAAATTTGAAAGCAATAGTGGATATGGCAAAATATAGATAAAATTAAGAAAAACACATTTTTCATGTTAATTCATTCATGGCAATGTATTTTCTTTTTAATTAATTAAAGCTTTACTGCTCAATGTGACTAATTTTTTTTGTCATTGCTTGAAAGTATAGTCTAAAATACGTATTTAGCATGTGTAAACCAAAACACACATTCATTGTATTGTGTGTAGGTACTGTACAAATATTGATAAGGACAGAAATATATTCAAGATATCTGCCTAAGGAAAAGGAATAGCCTTTTTCTTTTTTAAGTATTACATAAGATAACCTGTTTTATTTCAAAGTTCAAATTAATGATCATTGCATATTTCTTATAAAAAATAAAGAACAGAAAGAAAAGAAAACACCTATTAGGTTTTATCTAGAGTTTAAAATAATTTATTGGCTTATACAGAACTATAACTGCTTAATCCTGTATAACAATGTGTATTTTCACTGTTACGTGTTTGAAAATGAATATATCACTAAACCTGTTTCATATCACTTGGCTGTGCACTTCAGGTGATGGAATGGCAAAACACTGAATGGCAACAGGCAAAACATGTTCATACACTTCCAAAAGATCAAAATAAGAGCCTTTAATGCAAAATGAAATTTCTGTTTCTGAAAACCACTTTATAATGTGGAATATGCCTTTTATTGCACAGCCTATATTGTTTTGGTTTGTTGGTTTTTTTCCCCACCTCCAGATGGTCTTCATGGAAATATGGTAAGACTAAATATACAATGCATAAAGTTAACACTCAGTTCCTACAGCTTTATTTCCAGTTTTGTGTAGATCCACAAAAGAGTAAAAAGTAATGAAATAGGAAAGCCTTTTAAATTAAAACCACTGCTGGTTTGTAACTTAACATGTAATTCCACGATGTGAAACATAAGAACTATAACTAAAAATTCCAACCTCAAATAACTTAGTGTTATGAGAAAACGTTTGAGTTTTCTCTTAGGCAATGCAGAAGTAATTCTCACAATGAAGGTCTTGCTAAATTGGTACTGAAGTATGTTGAAGAGAAAAACTTCACAATAGATAAAAGCACACCAAGAAATTTAATTTACAAAACTCTTACAGTAAATTAAACTAAATGTTAGAGGTGCTTAAGCAGTACAAATGTCTCTAGGTAAAACATTCTGCCAGTTATTCATCTAACAAGCAGAGTTAACCTTACCAGAAGATTTTAAAGATTAAGAAAGATTTAAGAGGCTGTTCTAGAGCTTTAACAGGAAAAAGGTTATAAATGTGTAATGTTTTTTCCTTACACTTTCCTAAAGAATTCAAAGGTTGTTGATGACTGAATCTAAATATTCCTGAAACTTTATATTTCAAATATAAATTCTGCACATTTATGACCAAAATATGTTCCTGAAGTAAATATATTAACTCCTAAAATATTTGGGCTTCATTTTCTGCCAAAAGCTGAGGAGGGTAAAATGGGAGATTGGACATCTGCTAGTTTACTCCTCAGGAAGAGGAGTATTCAAAGTTTTAATCAGTTTCTTGTCTTTATTTCTCCTCAATCATCCTTTTGGATACTGTTAGAAACAAGACACTAGGCTGAATAGGTCTTTGGCTTGGATTAGTATGACCATTCATATTTCTTTATGTTCCTACCACATTTTGGATTATATCAAATGAAGCAAGGTTTTGTAGGGACAGCCAATGTTTTTTGGAGTGGTAGATGTAGAAGTTTGGACAAACTTTGTGTACGCAAGACCTTTATCAGAAGCTTTGCAAAGTCTTTGAGTACTCAAAATCTTCAGGAGCAAAACACTTCCAAGTAACTATAATTTAGGAACAGCTGCTATAAGTTGAAATCAGACAAAAGGGTGGTTAGTAGCTGAAGCTGAGAAATAAATAAGGAAGGGAAGAGAGAGAAACATTTGTGAACTAGAAGGAATTTATTTGAATATTCCTTTCCACCACAAACTGTAGGGCCCTCTGCCCCAGGTTAAGCATTTATTTATTCTGATATCTGATATTTATTTCTCATTACAAATTTATGGATGACAATATGCTGTTAGAATGAGATTAAAGTCCATCTGATTATGTATACCTAATTTTTAGACTGGAAATTTAAATGCCTCTTGTAAGTATGTACCTTTTTTGGTATTCTCAATTCCTTCACATAACACACATAAAAAGGAACAAGGCAGCAAAGAAACAGTTTCCCTATCCCTTTTAAACTTTAGGAGCAATAAAGTTTCTATATTCAGAAAACACAAAATTCTACAAATCACATAAAAAATGATGGAAAATAATAATGGAAATAATAGTAGAAAATAATGCTTTTCTTTTGTCAGGATAGTATCTGTTCCTAACTTAAGATAAATAAAGAAGAAAAATATTTAGGAAAACAAGATTAAAGATTGTGTTTTACAGATGTTGACCTGATAACTTTGTTATCTTCAGTTCTAAGCAAGCTTCTGTCTTACTGCTTCCTGGAGAATGAGTACAGCTGTTTCGTAACCCAGTTCCCTTTTTACTGTGACGTATATTTTGGGTGCTAAAGTCTAAGGCACAATTAAAATAGACAAGTTTCAGATTTTCTAGGGCTTTACGAAAGAGACACTATAGCCTCACAAGTAGCAGGGCCCTGGCCAGGATCACCACACAGAGTTTCAGGTGCTGAAGCCTCCTCCTCTAACCCTTATAAATTATTACAAGCCAGATATAAATTTTGATATCTGCAAATAGAAGCTAGAGATTCTGACCTCTTTTTAATACATGGAAGAACTTTGTAATGGCAATAATAATTATTGCTTATAAAACTAGTACAAAAATTGTAGGCCGTATTTTCATTCCAGGATATGCATGTTTTTGATGTCCCTGACAACAGAAGTGTGTAAAGATAACTTACTTCCTGCATGAATAAAAAGTACCAATACAAAATATTTCCTTTCCTAGGAAGCACATTGGGTGTCTGTGCTATCAGAAAACTGACCTAGTTTATTGACATGCAATAAATGTTTTTCTGACAGTCACCATTTTATACAGGGAGACCTTGAACATTATTTGAATTATCTTTCGAGAATTCAGTTTTGATAAAATTGGCATAATACACAAAAACTCTGGTGTAGATAAGAATGAATATTCTGAGTTTAAACAATTTCTCTTGTATAACATATTATTAGTTCTTCTGAATCTGAAATAAAATAAAAAAAAAAATCTAGAATCTTCAGTTCTCCACCATATTGAAAACTGTATGAACCAGATAAGTAAACTAATTTTCAGTATATTTCAGATTCCTCTTTAAAATTCCAAAAGCCTTAGAAGTCTTAGGAATAATGTAGCTGGCAGGATTTTCAGGAAAATATTGGGGAAAAAAAGTGCCAAAAAATTCTTTGTGTCTTTGCAACACATGTAGATGTTGTACCTTCAACAGTATTCACAGGAGATGGTAACAGATTTGTTGCTTTTGAGACATGTGATGTATGTACTTCTAAGTTACCAAAGGAAAGACCAAGAAATATAAACAAGTAATTTCCCTCCCTCCCTTACCCCTTGAGTCAGTTTAGTGAACACTTTGAGAAGAAAAAGTACTCAAGCATGATGGCAAATGATTCAGACATTCTTAAACACTGGAGACTTACATCTAATTTCCAAAGTTTGTCACTCAGAAACTTTAATTACAATGTTAGGAAATTAGCACTTTGCATACTGTAACATAATTCCCTATAGTACTGTGAAACTATATCCTGCCATTGATCTGGTCTGCACATGTAATGATGGCAGAATATGTTATTAAATAAGAAGTGAATATTTAATTGTTTACACAGTGAATAGCACATTTTAAATGCCACTACAATATAAATAGTTACAATAAAATTGTAGTTAGAGAAGTAGTAGCTTTAAAACATATCAATGTTTTTCAAAACAGGATGGACATAATATTTCAGTAGTTTAGTAGATCTATACAGTTGTAGTGTACTATAAGAAGTTCTGTTATTCTGAAAAGCATTACATGGAATTTTAAAATGAATTTTTAAAAAATGAAAACAGATATGGTCAAATGTATCACTCAGTACAATTTATTTAAATTAAATATTATGCTATTACTACGTGAAAGAAAGTTATTTTTTTCCCCTAGTATTGCAGGTCTTCTTAATAGCATTGTGCAAGTAGAACTTTATTTCTTGTAGGATGATGATATCAGTAGACACAATCTTCTAGTAATCACCAAAGAAAACAACAAAATGGAAGTATACATTCATTAATGGTCTTCATACAATTCAAAGCACATCTGCAAAATGGTGGTGTTATTTTACACTTCATATGGTTTAAAATTCTGTTCTTTTTCTTTTTGGTGTTTTGTCAACTTTCCTGAAAAAAGTAATAAAATACCTACTACAGAAAAAAAAAAAAATAAGAGACCCTCCCTGCAGTATTTAATGGGAAAATGACCAAACAGAAGTGAAGAGAGGGTAATGAAACCAAAAGCCATGAGAAAATGATAAAAGGCATTAAAAGCTTTGACGTTGTGGAATGACTATGGGGAGTCAAAGATCTTACTGCTGGAAACACAGACATCTGAACTACAGCAACACTTCCATACTGCTGCAATCCATTTCCTTCATATTGTTTCACTCTGCATGGGAGGAACTAGTTATAACCTTTTTTTATGTTGTGTGAGGCATCACATTAAAATACAATTATGTGTTTGTGAGTTCAATTTTAAAAAAGACCTATGGTTTAATGCTGCCTGGAGCAGGCTGACAGACGTGTAGGTGGAGAATATGTGGGAGGAAAGAGGAACAGTACGCACACACAGGGAGAAAAGTATATTTGAAGTATGAACAACATTTATTTTTGATTCAAAACAGCTCTGTTAGATCGCAGGTGACAAAAAGGGACTGTACTGCTGGACAAACACTTCATTATGAATTTTATTTCCTATGTTTTGTGATCTTTATTATTGGCACCATTGAATCTAGTTCTAATGACTTCAAATAAGAATACATTTCTCAAGAAAAATACAGTAATAGATGAAAATTTCAAGAATTTAATTAATTCTTAACTTGTCATATACCCATTCTGAGCCTCATACTCCTCATCTGAAAAGAAATATCCATGTTAATTCATTATTATTATTATGTTTTATATAAAGTTTAGTGGAATTGCATTTTATAGTTTTTAGAATATAGAAAATTAAAAACTTTCCTTGGGAATATCTATTAGAAAACATCATTATTGGAAATTTCCTGTTTAAGTCATAAAGAATTCTAGGTCCTTTCCTGCATCCATTTTTGTTGCAGTTTTACTGATGAGAAAAAAAATCAATTTCATCCTTCTCTTCATCAAAACTGATTGTGTAGGTGTATTCAGAGATAAATTACAATATGCTGTATATATATTCACTAAACATGTAATAAACATGTGCCGTGATCCGCCCCCTAGATGTCCCAGGTCCGCCTACCAAGGGATGCGGTCCACCCACTGGGGTCCCAGACCACTCCCGCAAATGGAATCTGAGGCGTGGCACCTCCCTCCAATGTCCCAATCAGTTACAGGAACCACCCCTTAAGAAAAAAATATATATTTATTTATCCAAGGC
>JAVSBS010014021.1:26710-40765 GCA_033124195.1 Coracias cyanogaster
GCTCATGGGAGCTGCAAAGCATTACTGGGAAAGGAGTTCACTGCCTCAGTGAGACATAAATCTCCGTTCACCACAACATGTATATGTAGTTATTAAAATACCAGATTTTGCATTTGGGATTATGTAATCCTGGACATACATGTAGACTGCAAGGCAAGATGCTAGAGTTCAGCCATGTAGAAAGGGAGCTGAGGGTTTGGTGGGTAGTAAGCTCAACATGAGTCAACAATGTGTTCTGGTGGCCAAAAGGGCTAATTGTACCCAGGGGTACATCAAGCACAGCATACCCAACTGGTCAAAAGAAGCAATTGTCCCACTATACTAAGCATATACTCATCATGCGTTATGTGTGCGGTGTTAGGCTCAATAATTTATGAAAGACATGAAAATATTAGAATATGTCTAAAGGAGGGCAACAAACATGGTGAAAGGACTAGAAGGCATGGCTTATGATAAGTGGCTGAGGAGACTAAATTTGTTCAGCTTAGAGAATTGGAGACTGAGGGGTGACCTCATTGCGGTCTATGACTTCCTTACAAAAGGGAGAAAGGAGGGTGGTGCTATCTTTTCTCTCTGGTGTCCTGTGATAGGACACAAGGAAGTGGCTTAAAGCTGTGTCAGGGGAAGTTCAGGTTGCATATTAGGAAAAATTTTTCACTGAGAGAGTGATTAAGCACTGGAACATGGTTCCCAGGGAAGTGGTCATTGCATCACATCTGTCAACCTTCAAGAAGCATTTGAACAACATTCTTAGATACAAGGTATAACTTTTAGGTTACCCTGATGTGGAGTCAGGATTCGGACTCAACCCTTGTAGGTAGCTTCCAACTCAAGATATTCTATATTTCTATGAATCATTATCAGAAAGATGTTAGGGGAAATTGATCTATTAAATTTGATCTTACAACACATATCCAATGTTTATGGATGGTAAACTTTTCCTCCAATAAAGAGGAAAAAAATCGGTGTAATTCAGTAAGGTGTCAGTGTAAACCAATTGAATTATTGTAGACCTAGATACAGTGAAATGTATCAGGAGGTAAGATATTTAAATTAAGTTATATCAGATTTACTTATTTTAAAGTAACTCACTGATGTTGAAATTGACTGTGCAATATTATTTTCATAGACACGGTCCTAGAAGGTATATTATTCCTCATACAGCTAGCTATAAGCCTCTATGAGTTAAAATGGTACTCACTGGGATGACTTCAAGAATCAGCTGTAGATCCAACTCCTGCTAAACTCCATGGTCATTATGTTTTGCCCCATGGAAGAATAAACTACCCTTATACCTTTCCTGGATACTCAGCTTTTAAAACGCACATGAAAAGTTACAAATGTGGCTGGGTAGATAAGTAGACAATATTCATTTCTGAAGTTCTTTTTCTTGTTGGCAGACAGGGAAGAGGAAAGTCAGTTAATAACTAAAGACTGATGATTAATCATGACACATGCCAAAAAAGTATTTTAGCATAGGAAAAAATCACAGTGGAAAGGGCTTTACTGGGAAGTGGCAAGAAATGTTTTTCTTTTTAAAAAGGAAAGAAATGTTCTGTAGCGAGAAAATGTAACTTAAAACTTGTACTTTCCAACCCAGAGACTAGTGCTTTGGCAAACAGACCACCTGAATAGCAAGAAATCATCTCTCAAACTGAGACATCAGCAAAAGCCAGACATTAATTATCCTGATTTCATAGATGGCTCTAGTAAAGTCATAAAATTTTACTTGGCATTTAAAAATCTTTTTTATTTTACCAATTTTTTTAATTTTCTTTTTCCACAGGATTCAACATTCTGCCAAGAACTTAAATGTAATATGTAAGTCTATTGGTACATTATTAAGCAAAAAAATTCAATTCCATAGATGAGGTTTCCACTTTTCTAATTTATGGGTAGAAATCAAAAAGCAGTTAATATTTCTTCTTTTCTACAATCCCTGACTCCTTTCTACATGTTTAGTGACATTGTGCAAGAGATAGAGAATTATTTCTTGTGCTTCCAAATGCCTATAAAGTCAAACTAAATGGAATTGTTCTTGCTTACAGTAAGATTGAACTTGGTTGCTAATATTTAGTTCTACTGAATGTAAGTAGGCCTTTTCTCTTCTTTTATTCCTTTGTACATTATGAAAGAGGCAAATTACTCACCTCAAGCATTGCTTTTGGTAAGGTTCTTTAACATTTCAATCATTCTACCTACCATTATGACAACTAAGGCACATGAAAAATTGTGAAATAACATTGGATGAAAATAAGGTGGTAGGTTGAACAATCTTCTTATTTTTTGGTTTTTTTTTTTTTATTACAAAACAAACCACTTCTCTAATATACTTGCACAGATATATGTTAATTTTTTTATTGTATTAACTCAATTATTTTTCTACAGGTAAAAGTATGCTTTCTTTTTCATTATACGGAAACTCCACAGTATAGGATCAACTAGTGTATACATTTATGTTCTTTTTTATTGCATTTATGATACTAGAATCCCATACAGCAGCAACTAGCCTGACTAAAAATATTTGGGAATTTCTTCATTTATGTAGGTGATGATCTCAGTATGAAGTATCTCCTAGTTTTGGAGTAATGCTTAGATTATTTCTGCATGTTGTCTAGTTAAGCTGTGTTTGCTATGATATTGGAGCTAAATAATAAATTACAAAGGTGCAATATTGCTCCCTGTTGATGCAAGCTTTTACTCAATAACAGGGATATTCTAGGTAGCAGTCAAACAATGCTCTTAACTTTCCAAACTGAACACTGCATACCACCTGCTTTTTGATATAATTATTCCACATAATTGTTTCTGTCAAGAATAAATTAAGCCTTAAAAGAAGAACATAGTCATTACAAGCAACAGAGCCTGAGTTATATGCTACATGTTCCTTTTACTCCCCTTTCATCCAAAGTTGCTATCAATGGACTGGGAAAGTGACAGAAGTTGTAAGTGATTATATAGGAAAATAGCAACACAAATAAACTACCTTCGTGCAATTTGAAATTTATTTCTGTTGCTTGGTGAATATCCAATAAATGGTCTTTCTTTCCATTTAGTTTGTTTGGCAGGCATGGAACCACATTGCAGAGGCTAAGCCAGGATGAGATCCGGGAGCTAAGTAACATGATTTTTAAGCAAAAAATCTTGGGTTTTTTTAGATATGCTTATCTGACTTACATATATCTGTATTCATTTCCACTTTCAGGAAATAAAGGCTCATTTTATTTATTTAATTTTTTTTAAAAGTGTACCTCTGCATAAAGGTTGACCACAAATAAAGATGAAGAAGAAAACAACACTAATTAATAGCCCCAAAAGCATCTCAGACCTTCATATGTTTTCTATGGCATAAAACATATATATAGAATTGGGATTCCAATGTAAAAGTAATATTTTACTACTGTTACTAAGCACATACCAGACAGACTTAACTTTTTAATAAGCAAACTTATGACAGCATATGTCAATACTCTCTCTTCACTCTGGAGTCTTCCTGGTTGTTGCTTGAGAAGATTCTTGCTTCAATAGGGCTTGTAGTCCTTTTTTTTTGGACAACATCACCATTAGAGCTGTCATCCACTGCTAGCAAAGTGGAGGCATAATTGCCCATTTTAATTTTTTTCATCTGTCCCACTCCTATTTTCTGAATAGTTTTGGAGGGCTACAGTCACCTATAACCCTTTCATAATGCTGAAGAGGTTGTTCCCTGAAAAGCAATCTTCCTTTAAGTAGTACTTTTTCTGTGATGCTGTCCAATGTCTGAAATGGTAAGTCAGAGCTTCTAAGCACTATTGTCTGCTTTATTGTCAATATATGAATGGTAAATTTACCAAATTTTGTGGCACAGTTTTAAAATGCCAGAATTTTCAAATAAAATAATTCCACAAGTTGTATAACAACTTTTCCATATTTTGCTATGTCTAAAACAACGCGATTCTAGAGAAACCTGAAGTTATTTTCATTTTTTTCATGATGGAGAGAAGGCTGAATAATCATGTGTGAGTGGAAGTTAAATATTATAAGTAAACATATCTTATTATCAGCTATGTTTACACCATCCTTCCTTGCATAAAAATGTTTGCATGCAAATTTAATTAAAATGGTTGAGAAGTATTACCCATGCATTAAGGTAGCAAATCTCCTAAATGTTCTGTCCTGCTCATCTACTGCACAAAGTTACACGGAGTTTTATACCATAATTTCATAAATGTCTTCAAAACACAATTTCATTTTTCTGTGAGAAATGATCATGATTTTTCATAATATGTATTACATCCACAAGATGTAATCTGTGATATTAACAAAGCAAAATTAATAGCGTAAGATGACATGAATCTTCTGATGGAGCTAAACTATGAAGTTACTGTTAATCATGATCTCAAAGAAAAAGTTTTAACCCTTGAAGTTGAGAAGAAATTGAACTTTTAGAAAAAAGACTTTTAAAGAAATAATAATGCTATTTATTCTTAAATAGGATTACTTCATGAATGCCAGAGAAAAACACTATAATTTAATATAATAATGACTTGGTGATTCATTTTTACAGGAAAAAATCCTGCATTTGTACTTTTCCACATGTATGATTTTGGTTGGATCATCTTAGATCATCTCCTTCCAACTCCCCTGCCACAGGCAGAGACATCTTCCACTTGACCAGGTTGCTCAAAGCTTCAGTCAATCTGGCCTTGAACACTTCCAGGCATGGGGCATCCACAGCCTTTCTGGGCAACCTGCTCCAGTGCCTTACTACCCTCACAGTAAAGAACTTCCTTACTTCAAATCTAAATCTACCCTCTTTCAGCTTGAAACTATTACCACTTGTCCTATCATTGCATACCCTTGTAAGAAGTCTCTCTCCAGGTTTCTTGTAGACTCCTTTTAGGTACTGGAAGGCTGCTATATGATGTCCCTGGAGACTTCTCTTCTCCAGGCTGAACAACCCTAAGTCTCTCAGCCTGTATTCATAAGAGAAGTGCTGCAGCCCTCTGGTCATTTTCATGGCCCTCCTCTGGACTCATTCCAACAGCTTCTTGTTATAAGAGATGTGAAATACCACAGGTATCTTGTTTGTACTAATACTAAGATTGGAAACTCATTACCACTAAAAGTGTCAGTTCTGATGAAGCATTTAAAAAAATTTACAGAATCAAATTCAGAATGTCTTCACTAAGCTGTTTTATGGTAGAGTGTACCATTGGAAATGTGATGAGTCTTCATGTAAAAATGCTGATTTGAATTAGATTTAGAATATATGTCATCCTCAATTAGCCTTCCCTTCATCAAAATGATCTCACAAACACGGAGAATGAATCTTTATTTCCTCCTTTGCACATGGGAGGTCATTTGTCAGATTTAATATACTTCTACCTATGTCTTCCTACATGCTTTGGGTTCAAGATGGATGACTGTGGACTTCATGGAAAAAAGATATCACATCAGTAAAAATTTAAATTCTGTTTTTATTAAATGTTGATTATATTTCATGGTTTATTCTGTAAATTATAGGAAAGCTGGTGAATTAATGATAAAGAGATTTTGTAGAAATTAAAAACACAAAAAATTTTAACACTTCCAGAACTAGTTTCTGCACTGCAAGTTATTGATGCTACTTTAGAACTGGCACAACTTACATTTTGTAAAACTATCTATCCATATTTTCTTTAAGCACTATTCTAAGGCTATTATTCTGTTGTTGAATTTAACAATTATCTTTTACTTAAAATACTGGACATGTTACAAAACATTTGACTTCTTGCATTTTCACAGAACATTGAGGTGTAAGCAAAAGATAATTAAGAAATAAAAATGTTTCTAAAATTGTTATTAATAGGTGCTGGAACTGCAACTATTCTTAAAGCCTAGTAAGATATCTCCTTTAAAGAATATGGTTAAAATAAGAACTTTTAAAAGAAAAATTGACTAGAGGAAGAACAAACAAACAACACCCTCAAACAAAAAGCAGGATTCACACTCAAAATATATAAAATAATACCCAGTAGATACATAAAATAAGAGGAATGACACAGCTAGACTTGTGCAGAATGCTTGTACCTTGGCTAATCTGGAAAAAGTGGAGATAAATTGAATTGCATATGCTAATGATATGAAAATAGCTGATGTAAAGGAGTGTCAGGATGGAAAATTGTGTTTATGTATGTGAAGAATTTTCATGCTTCTTTATTTTTAATAGGAATACTTTAAAAAAACAAAAAAAACTATTCCTGTCCACAGCAGTATTTGTTAATACTTTTTCTCCATTCTATTCATGCTTGATTGAAGAAACTGCAGATCATTAGTATTTCCCTTTTTATAAATGTGTTTGCATACAGCAACTGCATCTCAGGGTAGCCAAAATGTATGAGTAATGTGAATTTAAATGTTAAATGTATCTGGACCAAAGACTTGACTTCACTTCTTGTTATTCCTATCTATCTTGGCTTAATACCTGAGAACTGATATTAAAAAGGGAAATATGGTTATAAAATTCACATTTAAATATATGTGCACTGGATAAAATATTACCTCAGTGCTGCATACTGTTAACTGAAACAATGTACATCTTTATGATTATATTTTGTAGGAAAATTCTACAAAATAAATGCACAAAAAAGGTTAATTTAAGCCTCCCTGCCTCTTACAGTTAACAGTCACCAGTGCAAATTTTAGACCATAGTTAAGATTTTATATTTCTCTTTAACAGGTGATTTTATGATTGTGCATCTACCCATAGTAAGATACTTAAATAATCTCCACTATGAGAAAAGCAGCTCTATCCCCACAATCAATTGTACAATTCACTGTTAGTGTAAATGGGAAAATGTTACTGTGTGATTTATTAGTGTAGATACATACAATTTAATCAGATATGCAAATATTATCATTTGTAGTGACAGTTACTTGTGAATGTAATTATTTGCAGGTATAATAAAGTGATGGTGGTTTCTCATATTGATGAGCAGAACATGAAAAATGTAGAGTATGACAGAACGAAAACAAAATTTAGCTTCCCCAATTCTTTTAAAAACAATTTTTAAACTTTTGAACTTTTCATGTGTAGTCCCAAAACTAAACTGAGTGTTTACTTTGTTCTGTTTTGCTTTCTTAGTTATGCTTCTCCACTAGCACAGGAACAAGAAGTAGAAGCATGTGAGCAACAGTAATACTAAAACTAAAAACTGTCATTGGTAAATTTACTTATAATAATATTATAATACATTATTTTAATAACACATATATTAAAATCCTAAATTTATGGAAAATGCTTTTTATTGGTTTTAATCAGAATTTTTTGGGGTGGTGGAAAATTGCCTTTAAAACTTCTAAAAATGTAGCAGTCCTGCAAAAATAACTTTGAACTAAATATTTAGGGTTTGATCAAGTTTGAATTCTGGGGAATGAACATGTAATCACTTTCTTTTAACAGCTGCACAGATAGTATAATGAGAGAGTTTCTACTGCTCTGTCTCTCTTCAGATTAACAACTGGAATTGTGCATTGTGAGCTTACGTTGTGGATGTACTAAAAAGGACCTTGGATTCCACTGATTGTGATAGATGATAAAGTAATTGTGGTAAACAGCACATCTCCTTTAATATATAATTTTTTACTGGGTCAGATCAAATCTCTGCCCTTAAACTTTCATCATTGAGCTAACCTTTGTCATTTCCAAACGTCATCACAAAGTACCTTTAAAAATGAGGAGTCCAGACCCAGCTGGAGGAAATCAGCAAAGTCCCATTAAAATGGGGTTTTTGTAGGTCAGCTTCTTGTCTGACATGTATAAACTGGACATGACTAAATGAACTTATGCCTCAGGTGACTCTTCTATATTACTATGATCTGTCAGAAACAATTGCTTAAAGTATAAGGCTGTGTTCAACAATAATGTTTCTGTAGGCACAGCAGCTTTCTTTGTACTTCTGCTAGCACTGCAGGAAAGTTGTGTTCAGGAGTACTTCCAAAGGCATACATGCCTGGGTGCTCCATGTTATTTTGTTCTGAATTTTGTAAAGCACTGTTGGAAACTTATGTTTGAGTTTGTGAATAATTCAACACTAACTACTAAATAGTAATAAATCCCACATGTAACTGCTGAACTGTGAGGTCAGCATGGTTAAGAATCGTTAGATTCCCTATAAATTAACTTATTTTCCTGCCTTATATTTTTGCCTCTGCATTTGGGGATTAAAATAGTATTAAAAACCCAGACATCCAAGAAAATATCCCATACTTAAATTTGTATCCCAGATTCAAATTGAGTAACTTATCCAATTTTATATGTTCTAGCAGTTATTATTCTTAGGCAACTTGTGTCTCAAAATACTTTGTAAAAATTTGTTCTTTAGCACATATTGACTCTGATATTAGAACCACAAGTAGGATATCATCAACAACTCCAGACTGGTATGGATAGTCAAAACAGATAGAAATAACATGAACTTGAAGGCAAAGTGCTGTGCAAACTCATCATACATATTGGGCCATGATAACCACCTTACTAAAATAATTAATCTCAATCAAATAAATTAAAATAATCATGTGGACAAAGATAAGCAGGATTTAGTGACCATTCATGACATTGTCCCTCTTAGTTAGGCTGAACTCCTGAAAATTATTGATGATACTGAAGCTCCTCAGGGCTGAAGCAATCACTGTTGTGAAATAAAGTATTGTACTCTAAATTTGGACAACATGATTTTACATGCTGAATCTCCAGACCTTTTTTTGGAGCACACAGCACCTCATCTGAGAACACAAGGAAATCCTCATCCAATCTAATATAGACTTCATCTTCACTTCTTACATTGGGGATTATTTTTCCCCCAGTTTTTGGTTTATGCATGGCTGTTCTAGATTTCTACACAGACATTTGAGAAAGGTGAGAAACAGTAACACATATTTGAATATTTTCTTGGCTAGAAGTCTGAATAAATCTAATGGGAAGGTGACAATATTGACCTCAGAGGAATGTTTATATTTGACTAAATAAATGCCAATTTAGGCTTTTAAAACTGTACTGCTCTACACCCCCCCCCCACACACACACACCCCCCCCAGTTCTGAGAGGGCTGTCTACAATCACTCAGTTTTAGATACAAATTGTCTTTTTTCCTCTCTCTCTCTTTGGTGTCTCTACTTGCTCAGGAGCAACATCAGTGTAGACAGCCGTGGGAAGGACGATACAGTCTCCTCTGGGGACTGGGCTCAGTGGCCAAGGAGAGCTCAAAACTGTTTTTTTCGTTTCATGTGTGCTTACTTTTGCCACCAGATTTTTCTGATGGCTACTGTGTCTTTTCCAATTGACCAGCTGACCATAATTTCTATAGAAAATGATCATAACTGTTGTGCTTTGCACTGAAGGGACAATGGGATGAACTGTATATTCTATCATATTTCCAGAAACAGTTACGTTTAGTTAAGAAATAACTTCTCAAGGATGATAGAATTTTTAATCAGAGTTTTCATGACAAAAAGTAGTACTGAAATAAGATTTTATCGTTCACAAAATTTGCAGGACTTTCAATCAGTAGAAGAGCTGCAGGGGACATTTTCTACCTTGTAGATGCAATGCATGCCACATGGTGGTGACTCTAATCTTCTGTGACCACTTCAGTACCTGATATCACGTTATGCTTTACTAGATGGAGTACACATTACTGAGAAAGTTAGGATGAGTTCATATTGAAGAACAGTTTTACTAGGTCACATTCTCCACTCATTTTAGTCAAAATTGTCCTCTTGTGCCTGTACTAGGACTAGATGTGATTAGCTCCTGGATAACATCACTGAGAGGAAATAAAGTGAATGAGGTGTCAAACTCTAATCACTCTTTGAAGAAGAAGAGGAAAATATTTTAGAAATGCATTTATCCAAATTATAGTAGCAAAGAATGGCCCTAAAATTTTAACTGAACAAATTTTTTGTATTTGTTCAAAGTTCAAGAACAATGTGTTTATAAGCTATGTTTTTCTACTTTCTGAAATGATTTACACACTGCAAACTCTAAGATTTTACAACACCTATTAAATAAAATTCTCCACCCAGACATTTTACTGTGGCTTTATGTCCTTAACATTTTTACCTGTTATTCAATATAATTTCACCATGTCTGTAGTGATAAGGTTGAAAAAATAACCTTTACGATACCAGATGGATTCTAATTCTCAAAAATATCTCGTGAAAGTGCATTCATATTGACATTTATAGTAACTCCATTTATGACAGACTGAAGGTGATGAACAGGTCCATGCAAGAGGTCACCTTGTGTCAAAGCTGGTATACAGTCTGTCAAACACAGTGAATATAAGGCTGCTAATGAGGAATTAACTGGAGAGAATGTGACCATTTTACTGTTTTCATGCAATCTAAACCTGTTAAACAATGCTAATCAGGTGTTTATTAAGTGAAACCATTATGCCAAACTTGCTGCAGACCATACCATATGTCAAAGAGGTTGTAAAGTATTATTCATCAGATTTAAAGCTGATTAATGAGTCATTTAATAGTGAACCTTTCTTTTCCTAGCCTCTAGCTAAGCATATGTACCAAGGTTAAACCAACACATACATGTTTTAAAGGTAAAGTTTCTGTTAAAAAGGAAAAGATCCTTAACTGCTGCATGAAATTTGGAATAGCTGAAAAGCTTTCCGGAAGAGGAAACATTCTTTCTTCTTTCTTGAATTTTCAGATAAAATATAACAAAAGAAAGGCATACTAATGTAAAATGAACAAGATAAGATAACTAGAAGACTGTAAGTATTTTCAGATCAAGGAATAAAATTTACAAATACTAAACATAATAAATATCAGCTTTACTGTTCTCATGCATGTCATTATCTTTCCCATACTTGTTATTTACACATAATTTCATCATAATGAACCATTTTGGCTATAGTGATACCAAAAATTTGGTGAAATATTAGGCAGAACTAAAGCACAGCTATCAGAAATCTACTCTGTCCATGTCAGGGAGCAATAAAGGTAAAGGTATTGAGGTAGTTGTAAATTGTAATGGTATAATGAACAGTGAAAGTCTGAAGAAAGATCTACAATATATGCTATGAACAACAGTAGAGTTCATATAATCTGGAGATGATAGCCAACATTTCTTCAGTAAATAATCACTAAACTGACAGATGTTGATGCTGTTTTAAACTTGTTTTTGCAAGTAGGGAGAACATTACTGAGAAACTAGCCATAAAATCTTGTATTCATACTTAGTCAGGTATTAGTTTTGCTTAAGTTAGAAGCCTGAATGAATGCAGAACTGTAATTAATATTCTTACTTCTAAAAATGAAAAATAGAGAAACTTGGGGGACTATAAATCAGTTAGACAAAACGGTAAAACACTTAAAGGTGGAGATGGCTCCTAACCATGCAAAGAAGATTGCAGTGAACACTATCAGATATAACTGAATGATAAACCACCTATGAAAGGAAATTTAAAGGCTCCTTGGACAGCTTACAAAGAATAGAAAACAGAACTGATTACAAAGGAAATCTTGTCAGAGATCAAGATTAAAAAAAGATTAAAAGATTTGTGAAAAGGCAAACTGATTCAAACCTTTGAAAAACACCAAAACCAACATTTTATGATAAAACACGGGAAGTCAAAAAAAGACAGCCACTTTATAGAGAACATGAGCTAGAATTGGAAATATGCTGCATAGACAAATATGTTGCCTAAGGTTACAGAAATGGCAGTGATGTGCAATGTGAAGTAAAGGATTAACTGGTGATGAAGAAGGGAGGGTTTGTAATTGCGCCAAATTTACCTGGACACATTCCAGCCCAGTAAATGTCCCTGTGATGCTCTGACACACTTTCAAGCCAGAAATACTACAGGAGTCAGCACAGCATTTGAAATGACACTGAAAGAGAACATCCTTCCTGTGATGAGATAAAGTGAGCTTTTAAAGTACCAGACTGTAGATAGGCTGACATATACTTTGAAATACACTTAATATAAATGAAGAGCTTCCTAATGAAGTGTGCCAATGACATAAAGCTGGGAAATATTGCTGATATAGAATCAGAATATCATATGGCAAGAAATAATGACAAATCAGATAAGAGTAATAGAAATGGAATGGTACTTAGAGACTAACAGCGAGAATGACTGCTATAAGCAGCAAGTTCATCAGCTGATAAAGCTCACCTACATCACAAAATGCATTCCTTATGACTTGGCAAAAAATAGTTAGCTTGTCTCAAAAAGAGATGAAAGTCTGGACAGTGAAGTGCTAGGATATTTTCTACTTACTCCAGAGGCTATTCTGTGAAACTTAGCAAATAAGACCACCAGATTTAGCTCACCCCATATTACACATGCTCCTCCATTGCGGTCACAGCAGCGCTATTAAACACTCTATATACCTGAAGTGCTGGAGCCTGAGTTGTGGGCCCTAAGTTGGAGTTGACCTGTGGATGAGTCATAGCCTAACAGAACATTTTGTTGTTTCTGTTGGCTTCATGTTCCAGAGGCAGAACCTGGCCCACTTGTGTCTTTGTGGCTCCACCCTCACCCAGGTGATCATGGCTGGGGTGGTGGGTGAGGCCAGGATTATATTAACCAGGAGCCAATTAGCTAGAAGAGCTTCCTGTTGGGTGTGGCTTCTGCTGGGGCTGGCTGCATCTTGCTGAGATCTCATGGTGGTATCCTTACATGTGAAGGGCCACTGAGGGAGCAATCTCTGTTTGTTGTGTCCAGCAGGCGATGCTGGCACCACAGTAGGCAGTAGAGAACCTGGACCCACAGGAACTTATGGCAGGACTGTCTGAAAGAAGACTTGTGAGGGGAAATTGCTGAGTTCATTGTTGGCCTGTGTTATCAGGCATCTGATGACAACATAAAATGGTGGTGGCTGAACCAGTTCAACAATACCTTCATATCAGTTCTTGAGACGTGTGGCATGTCTTCAATATTACCTTTTAAAAGCATTAATCTTGTTGACCATGACATGATCCTAATATCTGAGTGCCTAACCAAAAACCTACTGCAATAAATTACTGAGAGTTTGGCTTGTGTAGTATAATAAACTGAATAAATAAAAATATATATCTTAAATTTCTATATGCAAGCTAACAGAAATGGACACAAAAATGGGGGGGAGGGGAGTTTAAGATAAAGCCTGTTGTTGCCACAGGATTTAGTGAATATGTATGTATTTTAAACAAGGTGTATTGGGTTTGCGTGGCAAGATTTTGGTAGCAGGGGGGCTACAGGGGTGAATTCTTCTGTAGGAGGCTGCTAGAAGCTTCTCCTATATCCAACAGAGCCAGTTCCAGCTGGGTCCAAGAGGAACCTGCTGCTTGTCAAGGCCAAGTCCATGAGGGATGGGGATAGCACCTCTGTGATAACATATTTAAGAAGGGAGGGAAAAAAAACCCCACAACTGTGCAACTGCAGCTGAAAAGAGGAGTGAGAATGTGTGAGAAAACAATTCTGCAGACACTGAGGTCAGGGAAGAAGGAGGGCGATGAGTTGTTCCAGGCACTGGACCAGACATTCCCCTTAAGTCTTTCGTGAAGATCATGGTGAGGCGGGCTATGCCCCTGTGGCTCATGGAGGTTAAAAGTGGGGCAGATCTCCACCTGCAGGCCCATGGAGGATGCAATGCTGGAGCAGGTGGATGCTTAAAGAAGGGTATGATCTCACGGGAAGCCCATGCTGGAGCAGGCTTCAGGCAGGACCTGTGACCCCATGAAGAGAGGAGCCCATGTTGAAGCAGGTTTGCTGGCAAGACTTCAGGAAGGCATTTGACACCATCTCCCACAGCATTCTGCTGCTCATGGTTTAGACGGGTGGACTATTCACTGGGTTAGAAACGGGCTGGATGGCCAAACTCAGAGAGTTGTGGTGAATGGAGATAAATCCAGTTGGTGACCAGTCACAAGCGGTGTCCCTCAGGGCTCAGCTTTGGGACCAGTCTTGTTTAATATCTTCATCAATGACCTGGATGAGGGGATCGAATGCAGCCTCAGTAAATTTGCAGATGACACAAAATTAAGCACAAGTGTCGATCTGCTTGAGGGTAGGAAGGCTCTGCAGTGGG
>JAVSBS010014022.1:0-33562 GCA_033124195.1 Coracias cyanogaster
CCGACCTGAGACCATCACTACACCCGAGGGAAGGTGCCCACAGCCCAGAGGGGCTGTGACCGGTTCTCTGATCCTGTTGTGCGGCCCATTGCTGTGCTACTTGTTGTTCACTTGTTTTGATATACATATATATATATATATAAGTAAAGAACTGTTATTTCTATTTCCTATATCTTTGCCTGAGAGCCCTTGATTTCGAAATCACAATAATTAAGAGGGAGAGGGTCTACACTTCCCATCTTAAGGGAGGTTCCCGCCTCCCTAGCAGACACCTGTCCTTCAAACCAGGACACATGGTCCCTTTGAATACAGGTGCAACACAGACAAATACTCTCACAGGTACTCTTCACTGGGTTAACTGGCTGGGTGGTCTGGCCCAGAGAATGATGATGAGTGGAGTTAAATTCAGTTGGCACCTGGTTGCAAGCTGTGTTCTCAGGGCTCAGTTCTGGGGCCAGTCTTGCTTAATATCTTTGTCAATGATCTGGATGAGGGGATTGAGTGCAGCCTTTGTAAGTTTGCAGATGACACCAAATTGAGCAGGAGTGTCAATCTGCTCAAGGGTATGAAAGTTCTGCAAAGGGATCTGGACAGGTTGGATTGATGGGCCAAGGATAATTGTATGAGGTTTAACAAGTGTCAAGTCCTTCACTTGGGTCGCAACAACCCCTGGCAATGCTACAGGTCTGGGGAAGAGTGGCTGGAAAGCTGACTGGCAGAAAAGGACCTGGGGGTGCTGGTGGGCAGCGAGCTGAATGTGAGCCAATGGTGTGCCCAGGTGGCCAAGAAGGCCAAAGGCATCCTGGCCTGTATCAAAAATAGTGTGTCCAGCAGGAGTAGGGAAGTGATCATGCCTTTGTACTCGGTGCTGGTGAGGCCACAGCTTGAGTACTGTGTTCAGTTTTGAGCACTGCAGTGTAAGAGAGACATTGGGGTGCTGGAAAGGCAACCAAGCTGATGAGGGGTCTGGATAACATGTCTTATGAGGAGCAGCTGAGGGAACCAGGACTGTTTAGAGAAGAGAAGGCTGAAGGAGACTTTATTGCTCTCTACAACCTGAAAGGAGGTTGTAGAGACATGGGTGTTTGTCTCTTCTCCCAAGTAACTAGCCATAGGACAAGAGGAAATGGCCTCAAATTTCACCAGGGGAGGTTTAGATTAGATATTAGGAAAAAATTCTTTACTTGAAAGAGTGATTAAGCATTGGAACAGGTTGCCCAGGGAAATGGTGGCGTCACCATCCCTGGAGGGGTTAAAAAAAGTGTAGATGTGGCACTTCAGGACATGATCTAGTCATCACAGTAGTGTTGGGCTGAAGGTTGGACTTTATCTTAGAGGTCTTTTCCAACCTTAATGATTCTATGATTCTACTATGCTAGTACAGAATTGTAGCAGTAAGAGGTCTAAGATCTTGTTTTTAGGAAATATTCTCCACTACCACACCAAAAAAGTTATGATTCAAAGTCCACGAAGTTCCTGAGTCTCTTTTTTATTGAATTTAGTCAGTTTCAGTATATTCTCAATGGTGGTTTCCATATAGCAAATAAACAATTCAAGCTCCTTAATATATAGCGCATTTCCATATTCTCTTATACGGTATTAAGAACCTGACGTTCTGAATACAGTAAGCATAATTTAAATTGACATCTTTCTAACAAGAATTTTATTAAATTATTTTTACTTATTTAGTTATTTTTTACATTATTTCAATTAAATTTGTCTTTCTTACAAACATGTATCCTCCTTACGTTTGTAGGTTGTCGCATTCTTGGAGCAAAGACAACTCTAAATACTTAGCAAGCTCTTGAAACACGTGATGTGATGCTGTAAATTAATAGCTGTCTTGAAACACCTTTCCTATCAAAGGGGAGACCTACTAGAAATTCAGAAAACACTGAAAAGTCACACAGCAAAGCATTACTCCATCAAAGAGAACTCACTTATGTCCAAAATTAGAAACTAGCATAGGAACTGCAGCCTTCAGTTTCAAAGCCAACTTAGAATAAGAGATGTGCAAAAAGGGTAAAATGTGTAAGAACTTTCAGTTGCCACTCTAAGCTGCTTAAAGGCAAGGTGAGTGAAAACAAATCAGTCTATGTGTACCATGCAGCTACTGAAATGTGAGATAAGCCTGGTGTGTAATGAAGAGCTTTCAGATCATTGAACAGCTGCTTGTAATTAAACTTCTGCCATGGGAAACGATCTGGCAAGAATTACAACAGACATTTGTAATTACATATTTTGGTAACCTGGTTAGCCCTTGCAGAGTGGATAAAATCAGCCGGTGAAATGTTTGTTTTAGCCTGGTCCCGTGATAATGTTTTAGATGTAGCTTCATTCTTCATTGAGGAAACTTGACAAAGGTATTTCCCTCCCCACTGTGGGCTTACAAGAGTCCTTACATGCCATTGGTTCCTGTTGAGTCAAATGGAAAAATGTCATTCAGTAACTAAATACCATCCACAACCCCTGCTCTCTGGACTTACTCCTACATCCCTTTTCCAGCTACAGTCCTTACCCGGTAACATTGCCCGGTGGAGAGATGCAGGCTTCATGGCCCTGCATCACAGATGAATGGCAAAACAAGAGACTATCGAGGTAGTCTCTTCATTGCCAACTGAATGCTATGCATGAGTGAAACACTTTGAGACACACTAAAACCACTCTGTGGAGATGTACTGAGAACAGACAACGTGCTGAAAGGCCCTTCACATGTGGTAGAAGTACAATGCAGGACAGAGGCCTAGGATCGCAGTCCCCTGTACCATTGTGAATGCCTGATATATCTCCCTTTTATGAATCCTCTCTTCTTCAGTCCACTATTCAGACTCTGAGTCAGTGAAACTTTCTGGGTGCAAATTTTGTTGGAACTGGCAGGTTCCAAAGAAAAATGCCTGATTTTTGAAAAATTATGAGGATTAGGATTACAGGGACAAGTAGAAGTGAAGTCTGCATTTAGTCCTGATGCAATGCAAGACTCCAGTTACATGACTGGTAAGAAATGGAATTGATGCAGCTCTGAAATGTAGAAGTAGCTTGCAAGAAAATAAAAGAAAAAGATAAAGATACAAGCACAGAAGATAATTTTGGTATCTGCAAGAATGAACACTAGAAAATTAAAGCTGGACACAGCAGCTGTTTTGAAACTTAAGTTTCAACAGCTTAGTTTCTTCTTCTACCTCTAAATTAAGTGTCAGATGTCAGGTTATGCAGTTATCCATTCAAAGGAGATGATGTTTTGTAAATACTACGTCTACTGTTGCCCTGGGAGTGTTATCAGGAGAGCTAATAAAACTGACTAGCTGTCAGACCTTAGGCTCTTCTAGCTATTGCCTGCTAGAGCCTTCAAATCTCGCATCTTTGTCTCTTGTTTTAGGCCTGCCCTGACATTAAGTGTATGTCAGAAGTAGTTGAAAGCGAAAACCCCCAAATCTTTAAAATGGTGATTTTCTTATCTCTAAATTTGAATTTGGAGCCAATGGCTTTATGGAACCTGAATCTTTTTTTGGGGGCAACTTTGCTGGATACTACCAGTAGTGGCTGTTGTCCACCTTGGCTTCCCTCAGTGGAATCTCATAGAGGGAATTCTTACTATTGCTGAAGACCAGATAATTGTAACAATTTCTCCTAAATTAGATTGAGACCTTTCAAAAGTGAGCTGTACGGAATTGTAAATTTTAAAAGGGGGAGAAGGCAGTTAAGGAAGAATGACAATGATATACAATTGTATTACAGAATCTATCATGACCTAGATCATCCATTATGTGGGTTATATTACTCCAACTCTACCCAGACAGTGGAAAATACTAAGTGTTTTTGAAATACTGTACAGCTGCCAGTTTTGCAACAGCTACCAGTGCAACAAGGGTACTCATCAGAAGCCCATTCAGCAGCTACAGAAATTCACCCGGTCATCTATTGCAAATTCTTATCTAATTCCTTTTCTCATATTAATATTGTACTATTGCTTGTTTTCTTATGCTTGGCAATGTGAAGTGGGATCTAAAGGGAGTGTGAGAGAGAAGAAGGCAAATCTGGATCATTCTAAAGCACTGCACAAACACCAGAGTACTGCAGGGTATGGACAAGTATTCAGAAAGGTGAAAGTAATTTCTCCACTGCTTCTTTGAGTTTCAGTAAATCTGTCAGTATCAGCTGTGAGGCTTTCTTGCACAGTGCCAATGCTTTAAAGACATGAGTATTCTTTGTAATACTTGGAGTTTATTCCATTAACAAGGTGGTGACAAATCGTATTGCCCTCTTCCACACACACATGCGCAAATACCTGCAAATGCTTGCACGGTTGCATACGCACATGTACACACACACAATTAGCATTCTTCTTTGGACCCTTCACTAGCTTGTATGAAAACATCCAGAAAGCCAAGCACAAGGATAGAAGATGCATGGTACTGCCAGCATATCCAGAACCCACAGTTTTATCCATGCCAAGGAATGGTCTCTGTCCCTGCCTTCACCATTAATATGCCTCTGGCTACCAAGGGAAGAAAAAAATTCAGCCTTTTACCTGTCAATACTACATACTCAGCCTTTGGCTTAGATGTTGCTTTCTGTCACCTCGTTTCCACTGAGCACTTGGAGAAGTTGGAAATACTGTTCACCATCTGCGTGTAAGCATTGGATATGTGAACAGGCAGGAAAGACTTTTTTCTGTCCTATTACCTGCTCCACTGAAATCTCTTCAGTGTGATGCAAGAGTCAGACTACCACATGGATATCAGTCAAGTACTATGATACTTCATGGTTTTCCACTGGGGTGCTTCCTGGCAGACCCACTTCCTTTTTGAAACTGAGTACTCCTTGTGGTTTTGATGGTTTTTTGGCTTTTGTTTGTGTGTGGTTCATTCACTGAATGGAAGCATCAATAATTCACATGTTTCTAATCAGATGTCAAAAGATATCCATACCTAATGTCTTGAAGAATGTGTGTGGAGATAAGCTCCTGAATCCAAAGCCATGGCCATGACTCAGAAGTTTAATTTTATCTGCCTCTTTTTGACAAGTTTACCTGAAGACTTTTCTTCAGATGGCATGGACCTGAATTACACCAATTTTATTGTTATGATGATTTTGTTGTTCATATTAACATTTCTGCAACAACAAAAAGAAACAATCAAACAAAAAACAAAACGCCCTGTGACTAAACCATATCCCAGAATAGTGCTTGTAAGAGTAATGAGATCACTGCTTTCCTGACTCATCTAAGATAAATGGGCTGCTGGAGAGAAGAGTTTGTGCTGCACTCCAACCAGTCAAGCGTCATCTACAGTGATTCAGACTTCAGATAATTAGCTGGGTGTAATTATTTCAGGAATCCCCACACTGGGAATAATAGAAATGACAACTACTTGAGCCTGACAGGCAGGATCACCATAAGATGCAATCCTCCAACAGCATATGCAACTCCCTCTTAAGGAAGCTTAGCTACAGAGCACTCAGCACCAGGCTGGGATGGCAGCATCTCCACTAGTGCTCTCCATTATCCGACCCTGGAATAACTCATTTTTGAGCACTTACCTAGACAAATCTGGAAAGGAAATATTTTAAAACATTTTCCCCAGGCCAACACTCTGGCTTGTAGCAAGGCTCATGTCATGGGGAGCTCAATGTTCTGTATCATGACCCACCAAGGACGCTTAATGAGACTTCATAAATACATTTTCTAAGACTCCTCAATGTAATTAACATATACTTGTAAGGAAGAGACTCAGGAAGAAAGGGACTCGGGAAGGAGAGAAGATCTGTGTGTTCTCTACTGTCAGACTGCTCATGCCTTGTGATACTAACATCAACTGTTTCATGACAGATCACAGGCCTCACAAGGGTCAGTATCTTTTGAAATGTGTGAGACTAAGAGACATCTCTGAAAAGTCTTTGAACTCCTACATGTTCTGCCTGAATTTAAGGGAAAAAATATCATTCACCTTGCTTTGTCTCAGTATATTCATAGACAAAATAGGAGAAATAATTCTTATATTCATTCAAGAGCCAGAAAAAATTTCTAAAGGCATCTAAGCTACAAAGAAAATAAGGCCACTGAAGGTTAAGCTCCTAGGCTGTATAGGAATTCTGAAAATTTATCGGATAGCATTAAGCTGATATTCTTCAAGCATATCAGTATTTTCTGAATGGAAATGCTATGCAGTGCTAAATGGTAATTTACTTTTTTCTCTTTGTGATTGATGTTTTCTGTTTACTAGACTGTCATGGAAACAGAGAATCTGTAATTCCAAAGACAGCTAACTGTTGTTGTGTGCTGTCCTATTAGAGAGAATTCTGCAACCAAGAATTCAGATGAGCTTTGGGGAGAGATGGGAAATTGCAGCCCCCATAGGCTTTGGGCTGGTAAGTTTTTTGTGTTGATTTAGAGAAAGATACTAATGATATATGAGAAATATAAAAGAAAAGGCTCTGTGTAAGATTAGAAGGATAAAATCTGATCTCCGCCAACTGATCAGTGACAGCAGCCAAAGGATCTTTGCCCTTCACAAAGACAAAAAGCTGATAAACAGAAACATCTGTAATGTGAATTTAAAGAGTAGATGTTAAGAATTCCTCAAATAAAATACTAAGAGAGATTCCCTGTACAATTGGAATCAAATGGAAGGTATAATTTCCAAGCAGGAGGTGGACTCATTTTATGCAAATGATAAGGTCAGTTTTGTGCAAAAAATGAGGAATTTTTCCATATTTCCTGAGGATAAATTGCTTCCATCTTCATGATGTAGCTGAACAAAGGTTCTCTGAAGTGGGATAGATCTGAGGAACACTTGGTGACACTTCTCCAAATGAGCTATTTTTCTGAATTCACATATGCCTCCGTTCACTCATGTGACAGGTTCAGAAGTCTTTGCAGATGAGTTCTGGCAACACACTTCTTGACTATAATACTTGGCTATAACACATGGCAAGGCAAGGGCATGGAGAAATATCTTTCTAGGTGTTGAGGGTGAGGGGAAAATAACGAATGGCTTAGCATTACTCCAAGGTAATAGACATGGCTTTTCTGTAAGGTTGGTTCAGTGAGGTAGCAAAAGAATAGCCGATGTGCTCACTTAAACTCCTACAGGTATTTTGTAGAAGTCTGATTTTCTGCCCTACTCTCCATTGAGACCCAGTACCAGTCCATTCAGACAGCTTTTATGGAAAGAAAATCCACTATCTAGCCAAGGAGATGTTTGGCCCCACGAAGAACAAAAGCTTCCCAGTGTGCCTAAACAAGAAAAAAAACACCCCAGCCTGGATCGTAGCTTGTGAAAGGATAGTGGTACAGCATTCAGACTGTGGACAAAGACCCAGAGCCTAAATATTCATATAAACCCACTCTTGAGATCTTCTTAGAGTTTTAGGGAAACAGCTTCAAGAAGTAAGTGATGTTTTATCAAGAGTAGATAGGGTTATTTAATGTATTTTTTCATGATTGACCTTTATCCCAGACATTTCTACTGAACCTTCCACAGACCATTGACGGGGAAAAGAAAAAACATCTGACTATAAATATTAATCAGTCTGTTGCCAGTTTAATATATTTACAATCTTCATTAAGTACTTAGAGGAGGACAGCTACTGTGCTGGAGTGTTTTTTAAAAGGAAAATTTTGAAGTTCAGGAATGTGAATAGTACCATGACATTTCTGTGGCTAAATAACTAATCTGGAGGGGTGCATTTTTATTCTTCTTGGATATTTAAAGCAAACTATTCCCAAACGATCGTTTCACTAGAAATTGTTTACCAAAATCTGTGAAAAAAGTAAAAACAGTTATATGTTTGACTACTTCGTAATCTATAGGTGAAGGAAAAGTTGGAAGAAACTGATTTAATTAACTGTTATTAATTATTCCTTCCTCTCTTGCCAATGGGCTGCTTCTCCTTTAGCAGTTTTTAGGCCAAATCTTCACACTATGACTCAAGACTGTAAGGAAGAGATGTTCCAGACAAAAGTATATTTCTTGGAGAAACTTCAGAAGGAAACCTTCTACACTGGAAGCAAGAACAAGGAAAAACAGACTTGATGCAGCTTATAATAGTACAGAAACTGTTCCTCAGAAGAGACAGGAGAAGTCTGCAAACGAGAACAGAGTGAAGTTCATTTTTCTGCTACTCATACTTTCCCCTATCTCTGTCTTGTGTCCTATTTTATCAAGACATTATTTTAGTTTATGCTTTTTTTACGGTGTAGTTATTAACATTTCCAGTCTTTTGGATATCTAGGATGTTCAGAGAAAGCTGAATTGATCTTCAGCTTTGGCTTGCTTCTTTCAGAGCCAAGAGGCTGTGCAAGGTACTGGTAACGCAGTGATTGCATCAGTCAATGCCCTTCAATATGCCCTCCTAGAAAGTCTATTTGCATCCTGGCCCTAAGATGCTTATTCACTAAGAGAAAAATATTATCATCCTGGCTAGGGCTTTGAGTTTCATTCTTATAGGTTTTTTAAATAAAAATAGCCACCATATCAAGTTTATCCTTAACATAAATCAAGGCATACATTTCATAGCATTATATGAAGGACAAATTTTGGACTATACATTTAAAATAATTTATGTTTGATTTATAATTACTGTGTAGTGCTTTTTTTAATACAGTGTAGGGAAAGATACCTGTGCAAATGAGTTGTACCACCCTGAGAAAACAAAATAAAACAAAGCTTTTTAAGAAACAATCTCAACATTCCTTTCATTCTCATTTGCTTTTTCACCTAACTAGAGATGCTCAGGCTATTGAGGAAAAGCAGAACTTTTGGCCATGAAATCCAAATTATTATTAAAAAAAAAAAAAAGCTGAAAAAAGTTTCAAAGACCCATAGTCACAGAGTTTATTTTCCTTTATTTAAAACATATATGATAAAGCAACAGAGATAGTAGTGCTTGATTGGTCTTGACATGAAGCTCCCAGCTACACAAAACATTTTGGTAGGCTGACCGGCTCCTCCTGATTAGATCTGACAGATTATTAGAACAGTATTATTAAACAGACTGTGAGAGTAGGAACTGACATACTATTTCACAGTAAAAGACATTGCTATCTATTGGATGAAGCTGGATTTTCTTGGTAATTTTTTCTCTTTTCTATATATCTTATTTTTTTCCTTCCTTTTTTTTGTTTCTTTTGTTTCCCTGAACCTCCCTGAGGACTTGTGATATAACTTGTGTGTGCTTAGCATATGTTAGCAAACTGGCAGCTGACAAGGCAACATCTTGGTCATGAGTATCACTATGAGATGTAGAGAAGCACTGAGCAATGTCATCCCATTTTCTGTGGTCCACCTATCAGGTTCACTTTACATATACTACAAAGAGCAAAGTTATCTGAAAAACAAGAGGAAACTTCGTTATGTGTAACAACCCTGGGAGTCATGACAGGTATTAAGCCTTCATTTCCACTCACTGATAAAACAAGTAAATAGATGCACCAAGCCTTTAAAACAAATCATACATTTTTCAGATGTAAGAAAGCACTGAGAGAAGCAGTGTGAGTGTATCCTTTATGGTCTAATCAGTCTTTTTATGTATCCATGCAACTGGATACATGGTAATTACAGGAGTGATCGCTATGTGGAATGAAGACAGTGATACAGGACAATTAGGAAGCCTGCTGTAACCGTGCACCTTTCCTGTTGCTTAACCTACGTCCCCTGCAGTCTCCCTACTGATTTTTCCTCCTAGTACTGACTTTTTCAATGCCAGCCTCCAGGTTTGTTCAAACTGCCACCCTCCCTTATAGCCTGGTCTGGCAGCGATCATTACTGTAAAAGTTGCTTAACACATCTTTAACCAAAATTGCTTATAACCCTTCTTTAATCAAAACTCCACTGCTGAATGGAAACAAAATGTAGTTCTGTGTAGCAATAAGTCAAGCATCATGTAGAAAGAAACTGGATGTTATCAAGCAATGAAGGTTATACAATAAAACATAGGGACAAATGAACTGCATTACATTTTGAGTAGTGAGTTTGCCACTTAAGTGAAACTCTTTTGATGTGCTTTTACATACCACATTTGTAAGTGTGGGACAGTACAATGTGCAGGATGGGCATATTTAAATTTGTATCTCATTTTATAACTACAATAAAGGAAATGTTAAATCATTTCAGAGAAATGCTTCCTATCTTTTTAAAAGAATGCACAGCACTTGGCTTTGGCATTGCAGTTCCCTAAGAGCAATTGCGGCTGCAAAAATATGAATCACAAAGAAAATACATGAGACTGTGATAAAAATTCTGTGATCTGAGTTATTTGGGCATAGCAGTTCCACTTACTAATAATAAGCTATCCTGAATGTGAAGGAAGGAATGGATTAGATGACCTCCCTAACCAATTTCCTATTCTTTTAAAACCTCACGCTATCAAAATTTCTATTGTGCACCACAGGACTGTATGTTTTATATGCAAATGTTTTGCCTGTAGGGTTTCTACAGCTCAGTCTACCAATCACTGCTGAGCTGTAGCTCTTCTCCCATCTTTATCAAACTGGGCTCTTAAAAAAGAGCTTTAACTGGGAAGAGTTTCTGAGTTAGAACGAGGTGTAATGCAGCAGGCCATTGAGAAAACCTCTAATTGCATTTCATTTCACTGTCAGTTTTGGGCATTGCTCCTCTATTTTAAAACAGGAGGTCCTATTCCCTTCCTCTGGCTTAAACTAGCACTGAAGTATGTTTTAGGAAACTAAAGCATAAACATAACTAATAATTCAAGTCAAAAACTTTCACAGGTGTCCTGATTTTGGCTGGGATAGAGTTAACTTTCTTCCTAGTAGCTAGTACAGTACTGCTTATTGGATTTAGTGTGAGAATAATGTTGCTAACACACTGATGTTTCAGTTGTTGTTAAGTAGCACAAATCCTAAGTCAAGGATTTTTCCATTTCCCATGCTCTACCAGTGAGCATGTGTACAAGAAGATGGGAGGGAGCACGGCCAGGACAGCTGACCTGAACTAGCCAAGGGGATATTCCAGAACACAGAACATCACGCTTGGTATATAAACTGGGGGCAGTTGGCTGTGGGGTGGATTGCTGCTTGGGGACTAGCTGGGCATTGGTCAGCAGGTGATGAGCACTTGCATTGTGCACCATTTGTCTTTTATTTGATATTTTTTCTCCCTTTTTAAATTAGATTCCTTTTTCTTCTGATTATTATTATTCTATTTTATTACTATTATTGTTATTATTTTAGTTATTAAACTGTTCTTATCTCAAACCATGAGTTTTACTTTTTTTTTAATTCTCTTCCCAATCTCACTGGGAGGAGGGAGGACAAATGAGTGCCTATGCAGTGCTTAGTTGCTGGCTGAGGTTAAACCATGACCGTAAAACAGAAGTGTCTGCCATCAGAAGACAGGTATAAATAGCATCTTTACAAATGTCACTTCCTTTGTGGCTTCACATCTATCATCTCACATCAGCAATGATGTTGTTTAGTGATTAATTAGACCATCCACTCATACAATCTTTTAGTATTAGAGCTACAACACCTTAAGTTTTTGAATCTCCTTCAAAGAAAGATTGTGAAATCAAGAGCTGTCACAGCCCAGAGCAATGCAGATTTGTCCATATACCCTGATCCCACAGGACCTGATTTGATGTCTACTAAAGCAAACGTACAGGTTTCTAGTCACCTAAGGAGGCAAGGATTCAGGCCTTTAATTTGTATATTAGTTTTTCCACAGCTATACACATTTCCATGACAAACCATCACACATAGCTAGTGCTCTGATTTATCCCCATCCAAGGAAACCTGCAGTACCTCTTGTAGTAAAGCAAGAAAGCGAGCAATGTCCTGGGCATTGTTGTGAAGGGAATCTAGACAAGGGACATCCAAGGTCCTTACATTTTTCAGTAAATGCTGAGTCTTTTAATCTGTAACACTTGAATCCCATGCATTCTTTTTAGATTACTGGGCTAGAAAAAACAAAATAACTTGTTGTTTGAAAATAAAGTTTTCTTCTAGCCGTGCTACACAGGCCATTTCCTTCTAGAACAGCTCTGTTTACTTCAGATAGCAATGGTGTTCATGATAGGTTCAATTTTGCTACATCCAGTCCCATCTGGGGAGGATCAGTGAAGGCAGAATCTCTTTAATCACTGAAAATTTGTCACACATTAAAGAGGAGAAAACATAAAATGAAGGTAAAAGATAAAAATTTAAGCAGTGACAAAGAAGGCACCTTCATAAGTGAGAATATTATGCTAGTGCTATTTTTAGTCTGATTTCTGGGTGTTGTCTCTGTAGGGACACATTGGTAGAGCACTCATTAAACAAAAGTCTGCGACAGGTCTGGGGTTTCATGCCCTGCAGTGCCCAGAGCTCATGGCAAGCCTTGCTGATCAAGCTCCAGCACCTTACTACTCCTTCAAAATTGCTGAGGGCAGTGGCACAAGAAGGAGGGATTTTCATATACCATGAGGAGGCATGCTGCTGACTCCTCTCTCAATGCCCATCCTTCCAGCTTTAGCTGCTGCAGTGCAATGCTTATCTCCTCCCTCTGTATCAAAAGTGAAGTGAGCTGGGTATGGGAGAGAGCAACAAAGTGATGCTCGTGTGTGTGTGTGTGTGTGTGTGTGTGTGTGTGAGGGCATTGACAGTCTTCTGTCCATTGCTTCTGTTCCTCATTAGGCATGACTGCTAGCATTTGAGATCTTAAACACTCTGGAAAGTCCATGGGGGATTCAAAGATAGTGGACATACCCTTAAATTACTGCATGTACTCAGCAGTTCTGGGTTGTTATTGCTGAATATTAGTGCTTGTCAAGCAGAGGCAGCATGGTAGAGAAAAGAACACCACCACAGTGGGAAGTGATGAGCTCTGATTTTCAAGATACGGAAAGTCACTCTATGTTAATATTCCCATCAGCATAACAGTTTATTGGCTTAGTGATCCACCATGATGTTGCAGAAATGAGTTAATATCTGTGCAGCTCTTTAAATTTGCAAGTTCTTATTCATCATTCTGTTCCACCAGTTTTATGAGTTGGTGCTAAGAATCACTGACAAGTACTATAAAAGTGATCAATATCACTATTAGAGCATCAAGATTCTTCCTGCAATCAGTCACAGAGGATGAATATCTACAAAAATTTTAGGATCAAAATAGTTAACGGAGTGGATAAATGATTCAGAAACACTGGCAATGATGTTCTCCTGTTAATTAATAAGATATATCTAGGGACTTCCAATTGTTTCCGTGAGTAAGCTCCACTTACATCTGATGCTAAAAGCTTGTTATAGAATGGCTGGTCTTTTGAAATATTTCATTAAAATATTTTGGTTTTCATGGGCTATATATATTTATCCTATGGGAGAAAAATACAAATGTAGTTTTTTCCCTTTTTTTTTTTTCTGAGAAGCTAAAACACTGAGGCAAATTCACATATTGTTCAGTGTAAACCAGCTGTCACTGTTATTTACAACCCCAGCCTTGAAATCTTTGAAGTGCTTCTGCAGCTCAGACCTGGATGACTTCTACAGGACCTCACTCATACTTTGCTGGCCATGACCATGGGGTACAGAAGACCCAGTGACTAGGGAAGACAGTTCTGGCCAAGAGCAGAGCACTGCTGTTGCTGCTGCTCTGTTGTAGGGTTGCCCCCTATGTTTCCCATTAACTGGTACACAGGAGATTAAAAGCAGACAGATGTGTCCATGTTCTTGGCATTGGCAGCTGCACCACTGAGTGGCTTCTGAAGAGAACTGAAGAAAGAATGAACTCAGAGCCTTCAGCATTTATTTTCATCAGGATTAACCAGCAGAAAACACTTCATTTTCTTAATTGACCTTGCCTCTGGCCTTTACTCCTCCAGCAAATCTGTCCAGGGTGGTGTGCAGGGACATAGATGGAGAAAATTGAGGTGCTTCTAGCAATGACTAGCTCTCTGGACAAAGAACCTTGTTTTGGTTTCAATTCTTGCCATTTTAGCACACAGCTACAGGAGACGTGGAGAAGAATGGGGAGAAAAAGACAAGTTTCTTGTGCAAGCCTATACACGAAAACAATAACGAAAGAACTTATCAGGAGATGACCATGAAAAGACCTTCCTAACACCAATCACCACTGAAAAGATATGTTTATGTTCTGCATTTTCTTTTACATCAAAGAGGCAGATGTGATAAAAGAGAAACTACCTCCTGTGATCATTTTGTCCAGTACAAGCTCAACTTTTGATACGTATTATTTCTTTGCTGGGAAATGGTTAAACAGTGATTGATTAATGTGAATTCTTGCAAAATAATATTTCAAAAAAGAGAGAAAGCTTGTATGTATTTTAAACTGCCATGGAAATGATTGCATTAAAAATATTTTCCCTTTATTTTAAGAGATGCTATAGTAAAGGATGTAATATATTACCTTGTAACTCTGCAAGTCATTTTTCAACACACCACCTACACTAAATGTATTAATAACTTCCCTAAGGTGAGTGTCATGCAGAGCACAGGTGAATGTTATTGATGCTTTCAATTTTTAAGGCTTTCTAGTCCAATTGGCTGAAATGTTTGCTTATTATTTTCATGCCATTAATTTTGCATGTTTCTCACTGTCAATATGTACCGGTTAAGACTCCAAAACATTCTTAAGAAACAATGTTGAATCTTCAAATAATAAATGTTTTATTTTTAAATTAAATCTGGATTGTCTTATTTTACTAGAGATATAACCCAAATCATGAAATTACAAAAAATGAACCTATAACATTTTTTATAATTAAAAAATATTTTGTTTGCATTTTGAATGAAATAGAAAAATTTGCTTGTTTCCATAGTAAGTAGATAACTATTAAGAGTGAATTTCTAGTGCAGCAAAACTACCTGTCCTCATGATCCCATGGGTCATAAAAATTCCTCTAGCTGACCTTCGCATGATGACTTTCTCACTAGGAGAAACACCCTTTTTGACTGGCATGACTTGTTAGTCTTCTTGGAATGACAGTGAAGAATTATTTATCTTCTCTGTGCATTCTGCTTCAGAACTGACCTGGTCCTTTGCTTACTTCACTGCTGCCTCAATTAATCTAGCCTCTTAAATCTTAAACTCCATCACTGGCTTTCATACATTTCATAACCATCACATTGTTGACCAGAAGCTCATTTAAGTGTGGAATGTATAATTTCCATATAAGTGGCACTTTTGACAGTCTAGTAATGTTTGATATGAGTTAAAAAATTGTTGTGTCTGGATCACATTATTTTCTGCCAAGAGGAAAAGGAAGAAAAGCTTTTGGATTGCCTTACTATCATAGATCCTGCCACAACTACCACAACAAAAAACAACAGGAAAAAAACTAGTTTAATAACAAAAATGACTGTATTCCTGCTATGGTCTACACATTTCAAGTGAGGTAATATTCCTTTCAGGAACTTGAAACATTTGGATGTAGAATGATAACATGTGCAAGTTCAGTCTCACAGGAAAGAAGAAGAAAAATGTGAAAGTGGAAAGTGCTCTAGTGGCTCATGACTTTAAATGATGTCTATGTAACAGAGAGACATTCCCAGGCATTTGAGACTCTAAGACTTACTCCACTTCCACTGACTGCATAGGGCATCAGCCCAGCCTTTGACCACCAGCCTAACCAGCTTTGCAAGCCCATTCTCAAGCATTCCCAAAATTCATCAACTAGAGACAAAAGTGTCAGAGTTGCTCAGCTGTAGCTTAACACAGGTTGTGAAGTAATACTTCTTTCTAGGGCATATCTTATAAAACTAGAAATCAAACTGATAAAAAAAAGAACACAAATGGGAAGTATGCATGCAAGTTTGCCAAGCCAGGCTTCTCTATCCCAGTCTGAAATACTGTCAGACTTGTCTTAGGCACTCCTAGATGAAATAAACTGAATACATAGATGTTCTCCGACAAGCCTGCAGTAACTGAGGTCTGTTTGCTTTGTCTGAGGAACGTCTCTGAACATTTCTGCAATAAGGTTTGCCTGCTGCCTTTGCCAAAATTGCCTCTTCTCCACGCTACTCTAGGATGACACATGGTATCTACTGCTGCTCTTTGCCAGCTTCAGTTGCATTGCAGCTGGGAGCTGCAGTATAGTGATATTATTAATATAATAAATTTTAGAATTACATGATGAAGTGTTTTAATTTCCACCTTTGATCACCTTATCTCAGCCCTGCTATTGACCCATCTTTAGCCTTCAGCATCTGAAACCTCTTAACAATTTCAAAGAGCAACAGAAAAAGGTTTCTTTTTTTCCTTCATTGCATGTTGTCACCCTAGATTAAAGGCCTTATTGGAGCTTCACCTTTTCCTCTGCCACTTGGAAAATGTGTAGGCAGACTTTTAATCCTCTTCTTAAGAAGGTTAAAATGGCTAACATCACAGCAGATGGACTAAGCTGTTAGAATCAGGCCCTCCTAAACCATCCAAGTTGGAGCCCACTTTCTCTTAAATATTCAAAGGGACGTTATGTCTAAAAGATTCGCTTCTTTGATGCTCTGAGGCCTCTTCTGCATGCATTGTGCAGAGCTCTAGCATGCCATTTCTGCTTTAAAGTGTACGTAAGTATAATTCACACTCACCTGACATTGCCAGAATGATGAAACTGGACCTATGTGTAAATCAAAACAATATCCCTTACCTTGAGGTATTTTGGCACTAGAATTGCTTAAATCAACATTTGAACATTTAAAAAATTAAATTTCTTATGAATAATAAAGAAATGCAATGTGTGTTTCACTTCAGAATGGATGGTACTATTTTTCTAGATACATCCTCCAAATCAGAGTTACAAAAAATGAAAACATACTCTCAGCTTAAATATTTCAGTGTCTCAGCTATATTTGTTCTCTTGTTCAATATGTAATGCTCACTTTCAGGAACAAATATTCCCTTGATTTCAGAGTGTTTAAGTTGAATGGTTGAGGTATAACAACTTGATGGGAGGTATTTGTTTGGGAGTACTCTCCATTAGAAATGGCTGGTGTGAGCCTTTGAGACATCTGGCTGGATTTGCAAAGGCAATGAATAAACACAAGTCTATCTGAACAGTATACACAGATCCTCTGTAAAAATTAAGCAATTATCAGATATTTCACAATTCAGAAGATGCAAAAAATTAGCTGGTTCTGTATGCGCATACAGTTACAAGGAGAAAGCCCAAGAGCATATCCATTATTTGATTATGACAATTAAAAAGCTGAAGTTAAATTTTACCCTACACCTTGCTGAACTTTATTTTGCAAAACCTATTCTCTGTGAGGGCCTATTTTGAATTCTTGCCAGTATGATCTGAAAATAACCAGAAGTTTTTACTTTCAGAGCAAGTAGCAAATCTATTTCATTCTCCTGGATGTTTGAGGTAGAGAGAGACAGCAACTGTTGCTCATACTCATTTTAAGCCATGACTTTGGGCAAGAAAAGACATGTAGCTCCCTATATGTTTCTATGCTGTGTCAACAAATATATTTTTAATCACGCCACCGGTACTTTTAAAGTATTTTTTTATAGTACTACTATAAACCAAAACCAATAATGGATAGCTAGTGGCTTGGACTATTTATCTGGGAAAAAGAATAAAAGCCATAAAGCCTTGTGTGAGTTATCTGGACATGGGATCTGGAAATGAAGGATAGTTTCTGCTCATGTCTTTGTCCCTTCCTTGGCCCCAGTTACCAGGCAGACTGAGAGAGTAAACAAATTCACCTTTTCTCAACAAGAGTATCAGGGCATTCCAGAAGAGTGTTGTTTCCTTCTTTTCCTATAATAATAGTGCTAATTACCACTCTGAGAAAAAAAAAAAAAAGGATATTATGGATGTTATCTGCTTTGATGCCTGTGAAAGCATCCCAGGGAAAGGATCAGGCTTGTGTCTACCTATACAATCTAACCTAATAAATATCAAATTATAGCCTTCAGAGATGGACAATAAAGGGAGGTTGCAGAAAGCGTTTGGAATTTTGTGTAACATTTATATACATTTAGATGTGGAAAACATTTTCAAAGGAATATACCGGAGTCAGAAGGCTAAATTCTGACTTATATGCACAGTTTCAGTGAGTTTGAAGACAGTTGTGTGTCTCTGAATTTCCTGAGGGTTGAGCCTGGAAGTATTCCAAGTGATAACTGGTTGTTAAAGGAGGAGCCCAGCACTAGGCTGATTATTCTTGTTGTCACTATTTTGCAGCCACCAAAAACTTCTGTGATACACAGATAAGGAGTTAGTATGAATTAATCACTGAAGAGGAATTACTAGTCAAAGAAGAAATTTCATTTCACAATTGTTGACTTACTTTCTAACTGAATGAAAAATACTGCACCAGCAGGTGTGCCATGTGCTCAACTGGCCTTTGTTAAGCTTCAGTTTTGTTCTCTACTGCAGGTGAGCTCTCTGCTTCCCCAATAACACAGCACCGTAGTCAGAATTAAATACTGACTTTTGATGGATTAAAAGCAAATACATACATTAATCAGTTTATAACAGCCTTTGTAAAAAGCCAGGGAAATACTGCAGAGGAGGACTGTTATTTAGCACAGAAACTTGTTCCAAGCAGTCACAGGTCTCAGTGAGCACAACAAAGGTGAAATCCATGTGTCTGAGACTGGTGATGTGATCTGCTTCTGCTCGGATGTAAACCTACCATCTGTTGGACAGAAAGGCTTCCTTCCTTACTACCATGAGGAGACAGTTAACTACTTCGCCAGTTGCTGTTTCTATCCAATTAAAGTCTGTGACTCCAGGTCTGTTCTGTCATTATTTTTATGTAGCTCCATCTCTTCTCAGCTAATCCAAACTACTAAAATATTCAAATGGTAAAGGTGTAGCACTGCTAGCAATAATTATCTCGGCATTTTTGTTTGTTTGTTTGTTTCCCTCAGTATTATCTCTTTAATTTTATTGTATTCTACTAAAATTGAGTTTTAAAGAAATTGCAGGACCCCTGTACTGACGGATAATTGTATCTTCCTCAAATTAATAACCAGCTCCAGAGAGTACAATTAGGAATGAGAAGCGTGGAACAGAAATATGCCTGTGCAGTTTTTCATTAAACAACTGATAAGAAATAGGCAATATAATTATTAAAAAGCAGCTGGAGTCCTGGTTGTGTCTACCTTATTTTCTACTTTGCAGCCAATACCATGAGGTAGCATTAACCTTGCTGTGGGACTCTGAGAGGTATGACACCATTTTCCTTGGTGATCTGGCCTTTTCCGTTCAAAACCACTGCAGGAATACTTTTGAATCGGATAATTTATATACTGTGTGACAAGATTGGCATTAGCCCAATTCATCTGTCATTTTCAGGATGTGATGGGTACAAGGAAGGAAAGTCTGAAAAATCTGTAGGCTGTTACCTACTCATTGCACATGTAGACATGAGACACAGACTAGAAACAGGCAAATGATATTTTAAATATGTATATAAGTATATTGTCCTTATTTTCAGTTAGATTTGTTCTGATCATATGTTCACTCTGTTACAGTTTGGTTTATTTGGTTGGTTGATTTTGTGGTTTCCATCCACAGCATCTCTACTAATTGTGATTTACTCGTACAAATTCACATCATAAGTATCTATGAAGCTTAACTGCTCAGATGCAAATGGAGGATAAATTTCATGTGGGCAGCTTTCTGCACCTTGCTTCAGCTTTGCTTTTTAGACTTACCTGACCACAGCACTCTCTCATCCTATGCATAAAACTTCCAGGACATCATCAACAGGAATTCCTATCACCCTTGCGATAGGAGCCTGTTTCTGGACTGCCTACAGACACCCACCTTGGGTTCACAACTGCAACTGACATACAGACCAGCTTTTGGCTCCTTCTACCTGCTGCCAGAAGGCTGCCTGTCGGACAGTGGTTAAAGAGCAAAAAGGTCTGGCTTCCCATCCGAGATTTGCTGGCCGTAGCAGTTGCACCATGTAATATTTCAAGTTTTCTAGATTTAGACTCAATTTCTGTGTTATTGCAATGGATTAAAAATGAAACCCATTTGCACATGTCATATAGCTTAACTTCTGCTTCTCATTTAAATAGCGATTACTATTATTTTCTCCAACCAAATGTGATTTTCTATGGTCAATGTTAACCAAACACTTTCATATATCTTTTTATGCTTTGGTCATATTTCTTTTTGCATTCTTATCTGAAATTCAATGAACTTGAAGGACATACTCCAATGGAGTAAATTAGAATTCTCCCAGGATAGCTTTATTGTCATTGTTGTTATTGTTAATTATTTATTGCTATATTCTCATTAATATTATATTAATTTAAATTGTGTTGCTATATTTTATGTCTTAAACATCAAATAAGGGGAATAAGTTAATAAAACAGAACACTCACTTCTGTTATTTGAATAATAAGCCATTTTGTAACCAAAACACTTTTTAAGCAGGCTATGAGCTTTTTTGAAGTCTCCTTGTCAGAACTTAGCATGACATGAACTTATAGCTTATTCAGCTAGACTGAGCTTTGACTTGTCTGAACAAAGGACCAGACATGGAGATCTTTTCTTGCTTTGGGGGTGATCTGGCATCATGATGTACTCAAACCATCTAGTCAAGGGTGAAGAAATTTAGTGTATTGAAGAGCTAGTTAAGACCTAGCTCCTAGCTCAAATTTTCACTTCTGGGCTGATTGGCAGGAGAAAGAAAGGAGAAGCAATCCCTGAAATTTAACCGGATTTCCAACTGCCTGGGAGATGTAAATCTGTTTTGTAGCTGAAAACGTATCTTTTGTCACTGTGCTTATCTTCTCCATGACAGAGGTGAAAAACTACATGAGGATGAATTGTTTTGGTATTAGTTTTAAATTCATACAGTTCTCATCTCTACATCCCTCACCAGTTTTCACAAATGAAATTCGATCAACTTATATGAAATTTAACAAGAACAAATGCTGGATTCTGCACCTGGGATGGAGTAATACCAGACACAAATATAAACTGGAAGAGGGGTGGCTGGAAAGCAGCCCTGCAGAACAGGGTCTGGAGGTACTGGCTGACTGTAAGTTTAATATGATTTAGCAGTTTGCCCTGGCAGGCAAAAGAGCAAACTGCATCCTTGGATGTCAGAATGCATCGTATCTGTCAGCATTTAAGAGGCATTTGGACAATGCTCTTAATAATATGCTTTAACTCTTGGTCAGCCCTGAAGTGGTCAGGCAGTTGGACTACAAGCAACCAACATACATTTCTGACATAAAACGTTCTTCTGTTCTGATTCAAAATTATTCTGGTTCAGTACTGGATGTCATGTAAAGAAAAGTAATTTATTCTACCATATAATTCCCATGTTTTATTTCTACCAAGGGGAAATCACACTCAGGACTTGTAAAAAAGAAATTATACTACAAGTACATGAAAGAAAAATTTCCCTTCATGAAGCTTAACATGAGCAGAAGTTGATTCTGGACATCTGATGGTAAATAGAGTTGCTTCAAGTTTCATATCGAGTTTTCTATATTATTTTGTACTGTCTCATTCAAAATTTAATTCTTCCTGGGGAAAAAAAGGCCAAGGCAATCTTATTTATAGCTCTGTCACAAGGATTAGTTTGTTAGTTTGATCTGAATTACAGTTTATGCATGTTACCAGCTCTTTGCTAGAGATGCTTGTCTTTTCTCCATCACAGTGACTTAAGCATCTACCACACACTGCAGCAGCACAAATCAGCTTCTCAACAAAATTCTTCAGTGATGATAAATGAACAGAAGACTTTGCATGGGACAAATGAGAGCCGTTTAGCAGTCTTTCTAGCTCTGATTATCTCTCGGCTAGCTGACTGGTAAGGAGCGTCTTCAAGAAGAGAAAGACTTCAGAAAAAATAATGCAAGTGCAAGCAGATGAGAAGTTTATTGTTCCCAGTACTCCAGCCACATTTTGATAATATTATATCTTCTGCATATACATGAGGAATTAATTAACCCTTTAGTTCCTGTATTAAAACTTAGTTGCTTTTAAAGTAGTATTATTACTAGATTATAGTGTTATAACTTGTTTGTATCCTATAGACCTTTTCTTGGAAAATATATATGAGATCTGAGGACTCTTGATCACTTTCCAGGTCTGCAGGATACTGGTAATGTGGTTATACTGGAATATTTTTAATCAGTTATGTTTTCCATGCCTTACATAATGATTCTGTTATGCATGCTTTATGAATTTTGAGCCTTAGGCCTGTGTTTGTTCTAGAGTTGGAGTTCTGCATGGCATGCACTAAATAACCTTTGAGTAAGGAAGATAAAATATATCAGCTAGTTTAGCAACACTGATACTGTGCTCTGAGAAAACATATTTATATCAAACTATGTATATGCATTGCATTTTATCATATATACTGCGGTACAGGGAGCCACTGCTCAGTCTTGTAAGCTCATTTGAGATCCCATAATTATGATACCTGAATTTGACTTAATCATGTGTTATTTCCTGTTACTGTTATTTCCAAGGTGCAGTCCATTCTCTCAGAAATCATTACAGCTTTCAAAAAACAGTGTATGACTAACACAGAGAAAGCAGGTTTTGGGTAGAAATGAAATTCCATAAACAGCCCATTTTTGTTTCCAGTTTCCCAAAGGAAACTGGTGAAAAAGGCACATATTCCTTAAAGCAAAAACACAAACCTTCAGAAACAGCTGGCATCTTTGGCAACAGGTCACATCTCTCACTAGCTGTGAATAGCAGAGAAATTGTGTATTGAAGATCCTGATGTGAGCTACAGAAACACCTTTGCAATGTCTTGAAAATGTTTCATATGACCACAGTGTTGAGGAGGTGTCAGACACAGAGGGCAGGAATTTACATCCAGCTCCCCACCTGCAAGGTAAGGAATTGCTATTATCCCTATGTAATAAATTGGACACTCTGTGTGAAAGTTTGATGTGAATAAAAAGGCTATGTGGGTTTTCAGAAATAGACCTTCGGTATGTTCACATATTTTTGAAAGTATTTATGATATTTAACTCTTTGAATTCAAGTACCCATTCCCCTGAGTAGCCTTTGAGAATCACAAAAGGTACCCAAATATCTTTGGAAGATATTAGCAAGCTGCAAGAGAGGAAGTTTAGGTTTCTATTGTCACATAGTGGTAGTAAAGCTCCCAAAAGATGCTTATCTTATCTGGAATCCTCAGGAGAAAGACGAGAAAAATAAGAAGAAATATAAAAATAAGGAAAAAAAAGAAGAAAAAGAAAAGAAAAAGAAAAAGAAAAAAACTGCTGAGGAACCATTATACAATCTTTCCCTTTTTTGAACTTCCTTGAAGTTCTCTGTGGAGAATATTTGGCTTCAGTAACATTCAGAAACTCTCAAGAGACAAAGAATTTAAGTGCTTTGATTCAGATTTTAAAGGAAGCACGTCTATGTTTATCAGTACAAAGGGGAAGGAATCTGCTCCTAACAGCAACACAGTACTTGATTTAAAAAGAATACAGGGTAATACTCCGGAGTGAGACACATTGATGAATAATAAAAAACCAAAAGAAATACAGAAACAAGAAAAACAGTTTTCACAGTGGGTTAGCTGTATGGGATGCCAATTACACCCAGAAGCTATTCACATGTTTTACATACTCCAGAACTTATTAAAGAAAATCAGTCCTAAGTACCAAACAACACAAGGAATTCCCTTTTCTTTAGAAAAATTGTTTCATGGCTTCTGTTCTTCTTCTTGTCAACTGCAGTAAAACAAGAAGATATGGCAATACATAACCTTATTAACTACACCAGAGGAACTATATACCCCTTTATCTGGAGTACAGTTTCTTTTAATAAGGTGTTTCCTTTTTCTGCCAATTGAATGTTTACAGCATCTTCAAGATGTAAAGTTAATAACAAAGGACATTAGTAGAGGATAAAGCTATTCTCTAGTTCAATACCTTGCATGATCACAGAGGCATAACACATGGAAAGGTGGCTTCAGAAGTTATAGGAGAAAATATGACTCCATTTCACCCCTTCTGCTTTCTCCCAACTCTGTACAGGGCTGGCTACAGCTTGTAGGGGCTGCCCACTGTTTCATGGTTCTCACTGGCACTGACAGTAGCATGCCTGCACTACAACTGGCTGAAGAGTGGATAAAGCTGCAACAATTCAGATAAATAGCAGCAAGGACTGCACCTTTGGGGTCTACAAGAGCCAAACATTGAGCTCCCTCTATTCATATTGACCATATTGTCCCTTCTTTGTATCGAATTATTTAGTTTCCCTAGTAGAGTGTGGGTAGAGGCAGGCTTCTACATTTGCAGCAGTACTAGGTCTCTTGGGTAGGACTGATCCTCATCCTTTAGAGAATTGCCATCTTTCTCTGTCTCAAAAATGGCTATACTCTGCCAAGATTTCATTTCTGGATTTCTGCCACTTCTAAGAAGTGGCCTTTCATTTAAATTTAACCAAGGATACTAAAGCTTCATTTGCATCCATGAAACAAGCTCACATGTGTTTGTTTCTTAGGAAGCTGTCAACAGTGGAGAGCCTCGGTGGTGACGTCAGAGGTATTGGGAAGATGTTTCAGCTGTTAGGGTCTGGTTCATGTCACTGACTAAGAAGGAGATCCAGAAGACTATATTTTTAAAATAAAATGAACGCAAACAAACAAAACAGAAACAAAACCAAAAAACTAAGGAAAAGGAGAGAAGCGCTTTAGCAAATGGGGTAAGACCATAACATACTGTGAAAGTAAAGAAAACAACATGTATAACAGACATAAATCACTAAGTTGAGAGCATGTTATTTTTTTGTTTTACTTTATTGCTGTGAGCAAGAAATCCCACTGGAGTATTGGACCCCATAAACAGCACAGTTCTCTGCAGGAAAGTAGGAGATTTTCTGATGCACATATTAAGGCCAATGTTTGTATTTAAGCAGCTACACAAGAACAGAAGGATGTGTAGTCTCAAATACAGAGTAAGAAAAACATTTTGATCTAATGTATGGACTATGTGCGTACAAGATGAGAAAGTGTTCAAACTCAGTAGGAATTAGGTAGATTAATTAAGGCTACAATCAAATATGTAACATAAACCATATGTAACCAGTACAAAATGGATAGTTGAAGGAGAGTTGGGGAGTCTTCTAATAATTTAAGATGCAGGTTGACCAGCTAAGGGTAGCCAAAATGCAGATTCAGTTATAGATGAAACAAAATTAGAACCAGGTGGGAAAACCTGGCTAGAAGCATATTGCTTATTTCTGAATAGACTGGGCAGGAAAAGGGAAGAAGAACAACAAAAAGATGTGCATAGATATGGGAGAAAGTGGAGAGTAAGATGTAAAATGAACCAGACAACAAAGAAGGATGGGCTTTCTGATGGTAGAGATGCAAACACCTACAATCGGCAGTGCTGTGAACATGCAAACCCAAGCCCACAAGTATGACAGAGGGAACTGCAATGAACAGCTCCCTGGACTCTCAGTTCTGTGTGTGGAAAACTTGGTGTGTGAGGGTAGAGCAAAGATTGTCAGAATTGCGTCCTAATACTAAGTGGACTGGGGAGGAAAGGGTGACAGAATTGTGTCTTAATAGCAGCTGGGTGCAATTAATGAAATTTATGAGTGATAAATAGCAGCTACATAATTGTCCATAATAATGTTCAAAATGATGTAATTGTAAATTGATAACAACGGTGCGTCCATTAGTTAATTAGGTTATTGACTTTTTGATTTTCTAGTTTCTTAGCAGCTTGTTGCTAAATCAATAAACATCATCAACACTTGTTATGTTTCAGGGCTGTATTCTGATGGAGGAGAGTCAGACCATGAGGCACAATTTACTTCAATATATAATTTGCACAGTGGACTCTTCCTCTTTAAAAATGGAAATGTGAAGCCCTTCATATAATCTCACACTGTTCCTGTGTTGTGGCTCCTAATTCAGGTGTCTCAGTTGGGTATCTTAATGCCAGGGAGGAGAAATCTGACTTCAGCAGTCAATGCAATTGCAAGACACCTGCTTTATCTCACTGCCTAGTACCAACCTGCTGTACAAAAACCAGGAGTTTTGCAGCACTCAATGCGGATTCACTTTGTTCTCAGACATATACCATCTGTGACACTCTAATGATCACACTTTATGAGTCACTGGTAGGAAGAAATTTACCTGCACAGAATCATTGAGTAATTTTGAATTAGCATATTTATTTAAATCAAAGTGTATTCACAAACAGATTGTAAAGTTAAAAGAGCAAATAAATTTAAACAAAATGTTTGGCACAACATTGCTTCCAATTTGTGTTTGCTCAGTTGTTTGATTTCACAATGATTGTTACTTCTCCAAACCTATTTTTAATGATATGGTTCCAGAGAAGCAAGTAATTTTCATGTGCTATACACCTGCCTGGAAAGTCAGTAAATATGGGAGGGAAAAAGGAGATATTTCTATAGTCTTTCTATGGATATTTGGTGTATAATTTTGTTCAGTTTGAAAGCTGAGAAGAAAATCAATCCAGTATTACTCATTCTATTTTTGCAAATCCTAAATCATAATTAATAATTGTAGGAATGATCACTCAAAGCTAAGATGGACATTTGATCATTTATTTTTCTTGCTGAGAATTTTTCAAGATATATGGGAATGACAGGCTTGAGCATTACCTCAGATATAATCAGAATCAAAAGTTTCCCAAAGGTACTGCAAGCAAGAAGTTGCCATAAAGAATTGTGTGAAATAGCTTATAAATTATTATTTAGAAAGCAAGGTTAGTTTCTGGAGCAAGATGAAAACATTCTAATATTCACAAAATTGTATGGGTCCTTAAAATAAAATCCTTAAAGCTATTTTTATTTATTTATACTTGTTACAAAGTAATTTTAATTTCACTTGTATTTTTCACAGTGGGTCATTAAAGTAAATTACAGGAAGTTTCATGACATCAAGAAAAATTTTAAAAGCCCAAAAGCAGGGAAGCACAGAGTTACAAAGTGAGGCAACCATGAAGCATTTGTTTGGGAACCATGGTAACTAAAACAAAAGGTCCCCAAGAACAGAATACTGTAATTAGTTTCCAGTTAACCATTGTTAGCATTAGGTCCGAGCATTGTCTTCCAGGGTTTGGATAGGGTTTATAACAGAATGCAAGGCTGATCAAAGACTTAGTGATTGATGATAGAATCGAGATGTGATCTTAGTTACCTTAAACTGATTATAATCCATTATAATACTAACACACACACACACCTCTAGGAGGGGACTTTTCATGAGAATGTAGGACCACCTTAGTATAATGAGCTGGATAGGAGTCAAGATGTGCAAATGGACTTCTGTAATGAAACTGTAGGTAATCAATCAGGTATTGTGGTGTGTTTCCTTAGCTGCCTTTTTGTATGTAAGACCCTCTGTGATTCCCAGGGGGTACTAGCTTTGTGAATTGCCACCTAGCACCCTTTTCTGCGCAGAACTGGAATAAAACAAATATCTCAACTCTATGTGTTGATTGGTGCCTCATACACAAGGTGAGGAACCCAGATTTGGGACAACATCATAATGCTCATATTGCTTGGCAAGAAAACATTTTTCCGAAAGAACATCTGCAATGCTGCTTTTCCAAACTTTGTCAGCCTCTAAGAGCCAATGTGTCAAAGTGGATAAATTAGTTTTAAAGCCTGTGAAAATATTAGTGCCAGTATTTTTGCAATTAAAATGTAAAACTTTCTTGTGTGTTCTGTTATTACCATCAATATTTTCACAGATTTTCTCACAACTTTTTAAGGACTTCTACACAATTTTTCTCTTTATCAGTATCTTTATACCAGCCCAACTTGCCATACAGGTCAATGTTTGCAGTACGCATAAATATATATCTCTACATTATCAGAAATGAATATTTCAGTAATATACATTTAGCACTATAAAACAGTCACCTAAAGTCCTCACTAAAAAGTATCATTCCATCATTTCAGAATGTTCTTTTTGGAAGTGTAATTCTAGCACAATGGTTTCTAGAGACATTGAGAAATAAAGGGGCACTGACCAAAGGTTAAAGGCCTATCTCCTCCCTCATTCAAAATCTGGTTGGTTTTTGTCAAATTACAGGAGCAGTTCATGTAACTATCTCATGCTTCATCTTAACTTAATCACAAAATCCTTTTGTCTCTTTTTTTAAAGTCACTTCTGGTTTCTCTTTTTTTCTACCTGTATAAGTGTAACTCTGATTTTCTCTTTCTGATTTATGATGCTTGTTTTCCCTCCCTCTTTGCCTCCTGTTTTTGATTAGGTTGTTAGAATCTGTATTCTCATTCTTTGGTTTAGCAGTTCTAGTGGAATTATTCCTTTGTGCAAATCTGATTACCGTGATAAACAAATAGCAATTCATATTGCTGGTCCTACTGTCACTGTGTTTTGCCGATAGTGGAAAAAAAAAATCACTTTTGAAGCCCTTGAATCACCACTGATCATTTGTTACTGGGCACTACATAAACATGACTTGGAGGATTTGTCGGTGTTGGAGTATAAAAGAAAATATTTTGTTCGGTTAACTCAGATGTTCCCACAAGACCTCCTAATATCACTGTTGCTGATAAAAAGAAGGAACCCAATATACCTCAGAGGTTTTTTACTGACTCTAGAGCTGGGCTTTCTTGTCAGATGGATTTGTGTTTATGACTATTGCTTTTGAAATTTAAGAAGTGTTCTGTGAAATTCTGTAAACTGTAAACACCTGCGGCTATAGCTACCTAAAATTGGGTATGATACATCCCTCTACTGAAGACCTGAAATTTATCCTAATTTTAACATTCTATTGTCAAGCAGTTTAGTTTAACTGTCTTCAGAGTGGAAGTCAGACAAGCAACACAATATAATCTTATCCTGCTGGAAAACTTTGCCAATAACAGCTATAGAAAGAACCCTTGAAAAGTAATTTAATTTTTATGGTGGGGAAGTGCTGGATTGATATGGATCTTTAGGAAATGAGACCTGCTTTCTCCAAGAAATCTTCAAGAAGTTAATCATGTCAATTTTTTTCCACTGTTTTCTTCTGTCTCCAATTAAAATTTTTAATCTCACATCCAGATATTTTGTGTTCATTGTGCGCTTTTGTCAGGGCAGCTGCTTCAGGAGCACCAGGTTAGCAACTGGCAGACACTCAGAAAGGAAAAAGTGCTTCTAAAGAGACACAGCCCCTTCAACATGAATTTCTCAAGAGTGCCAGTAAAGATCTTAGTACTGCTGCTCACTCCTTGCATCATGGATCAAGACAGGAGAGCTGACTTAAGAGGCTTAGGTGGTGTCTACCCATATAGACTCATTTTAGCTCCCAAAGGAGCAGTAGAAATGCTGAATGCACTACAGAACAACAAATTGAATTACATTTTTACTTTTCAGGGCCTGGGTGGTTGGTAACTTCAAGATCTACACAGTTGTACTGAAGCCCAATGCAAAACTTTAGGCAACTTCAGGATATGGTAGCACCAAAATCTAAGGTGTACACAGACTGCATGTACCTTTGGAGTTTGACAGGAATTGCAAGAGCTGTTTGTCCCTGATATCCATCATAAATGAGAATTGCCTTGAATTTTCATTAAATATCATGCCATAGGTTGCTAAGGAAGTAATTTGGCTGTGTTTGCTGGCATCAGTTTCTTTACCTATTTGTTCATTAAATAGCAATTACCCTCTTCGCTATACGAAGTTATTTCATTCACAAGTTGCTTGACTATATGGAGCCTGGTTTCAAAATTGGATTCAAAACAGACATTAAAGCTTAAACTTATCAAAGCATTCCTCTCTCTACTGGTTCAATCACTTCTAAATTTTCCAGTTCATTTCATTTGTTTCTCACTGCCTTGTTCCGACTGAATAGCAAACTTTCTGTCAGGTTGTGTCCTCTGTTTGAATCCTAGTGAGAAAAGCAATTTCATCAAGAAATCTTTCAGTGAAACCAGTTCTTCAGAGCAATATTCACATTTTTTCACTAACTTGACACTATTGGTCATGCGGTTCTTTGATCTGTGGTGAGCTCTCTAGTTTTGTCAGTCTAAAATATTCCCATATACACTCTGAGATTCACTGTTAATTTACTGGTGCCGCCTTCTCCAGTATCAGATTTCTCCAGCATTGCATCTACAAACCGCTTCTGACACATCTGACAACACTCTTCAATGACTTCTATGTCATATACAAATGCTTCCAATCACAAAAAAAACACTGACCCTTCTATTCATGGAAATACAGTTCTAGACTTTATTTAGGGAAAATTTAGGTAACTGATCTCCCCCCAAAAAATCAGAGCACCTGGCACCCTACCACATTCTCAGCTATTTGCTTTCATGCTGATCACAGCTTCAGCTTTGTCCTTTGCAACCAGTGAATATCATTAAAATAAATTATTTGTATAACTGTACAGGATATGGTGGCTTTTCATGTGAAACCCCTGTGTGTTTCTATGGATGAAGAAGAACATTCCTTTTTTTTCTACTATTCGTTATGTTCATTATGCACTATGTTGCCACTTAAAAGTGTTATTAGTGTAGCTGGAAACTGCAACAATACTTTTTGACTATCAGGAAGTGCAAACAATATTAATGAATAATGACTAGTAAAAGTAAACTATAGGTGAGCAACTGAAGGTTGCAATGTGCTCACCTAAACTGTTGGCTGAACAATTACCAATGGCAAATTCTTTACTAAAAAAAAAATGGTTCAATAGATAACTCATAGAAGGAATTAAGTTCATCAGATAAATTATTTACAGGAAATGCTTCACTTATGAAATTTATTGTTGACAAATGCTTGAAAATGCACATTGACATAATCTGAACTACTCAGAAATTCTTGGATTTGAAATTAACAGTAACCATTCTGGAAAAAAACCCACCCAGTTTGGAAAACAAATACAGTGCCACTTCCAAAGGCTTAGCAAAACTTCTACTCAGTGTAAGCATAAGTAGCAAATAATTACATAAATGAAATTGTTCAGATGCATAAAGATTAAATAGGAGACTAATACTGGGAAGTTCATAATAACAGTGTGTAAATTGCTTGTGAGATATTGCTTGACATTTTTCATTCAGTTTCATCATAATATCTCAGAAAAGATATTGCTGAAGGTGAAGGGTGGAGCGAGGACTGACAAAATATTATATGTAGTACATAATGGAAACACAGTGATTTCCACAGAAGGAGAGATTTAAAATATTGGACATGAGTGAAAGCAGGCATTTCAGGAACCTAGAAAAAGCTTTTAGTGAACATACAGAGAATATAAATCAGATGTCTGGCACCTACTGTCCTCATATCTCAGGAAGAAGAAGGAGTTCAATAAGACATGAAACAAGCTGAAGGTGATCAATAGAAATACTTTTTACATAGCTTATGGCTGAGGTACAGAGCCCACTGACACAAAATAATAGTCAGAATAAATTTAGCAGTATTTATAAAAGTCAATGGACCTTTATACTGATATACAGACTGGATAAATATAGAAGCTATATAATCCTCATCCTTCAGCATATATACCAAGTTCCAGTTAAGAAGAAATAGTAAGACACTTCTTATTATGGACAAATAATTCAGTCTTTAGGGACTGTATCTCTTCTGTGCTCCAGAAAGAATTAGGATAAAGAATTCAACTACCGTTCTTGAGCTGTCTATCTAACTCTAGGAAAATATTCCAGAACCAAAACACATACATAAGCACATGCAAGAAGGAAAGGATGGGCTCAGGTAGAGGCTGATTTCAATGAGTCTCTTCCAAACATACATCAGGCTACGCATTGATATACAGGACCTGGGAAAGCCACATTTATTTTAGCAAACAGACATATTATATCTACAACAAAACCTGATATTGTATAGTTTGAATCTAGCAAATAGTTTCATCCATTTTTAGTCACCTCTATTGTGCACAATTACAGAACAAAAGTGCACGACAGGACTAGTTTGTCTTTGGTGACACAGCCTTTTATATAAAGGCCAAAATACAATTAACATAAATCATACATAAACATTTCAATCATCTCAAATGTTAGGTCACCTCTTAATGGCAGTTAATTAGTTGCCTTTCAGCAAGGGAATTCCTTATTCAATATCTAATAGGAGTCTTTTCAAATACAGTCTGGGATATAGATTTCCATTGTGCTGCAGAGATTGCCATAGTGTTAATTTGTTATGCTGGTAAATACAAGGTGGCTTTGCAAGGCATTGGACCTGAGGATCCTGTTCCTGTTTCTGGAAGCTGTTTCTGGATGCATGAGGTATTTGATCTGTCAGAGGGTGAGTTCAAACAGCATCTCAATTTGATGTGCAGTTACGTAGCTCTATGCTAATAAGAAAGTAAAATGTAACAGGAAGTCCTAAAGTTATTTGAGGGAAAGAAATGTAACAAGAAAGAGCAGATTTTCAAGCATGTCTTTCCCAAACAGCCCAGTTAATTACTGTCTTTAATAAATAACCTCAGACTTCTACATTCTCCTTGAAAAGGCATGAGTGGGATGCCTAACACTGGCAGTCAGCTTTTCCAATTTCTTTCATTTGCATATTTTTTCAAATTAGCTAGTGCTTTTTATATTAGCACTATGACAACCTTTCCACTATATCCATTGCTTTGACAGGAAGAAAATTCTCGCTTAACTTTGAAATGCAATCACTTTCTTTTCTTCCTTTTTTTCCTCACAGCCTTTATTCCAGAGTTTCTTCTAACATGCAATACCTATCACCGATTTTACAATGTACAGATCATGATAATTCATAGGCATCCAATAGATAATTATGTGTAATATGAAACTATATGCATATTCCCCACAGCATTCTCATCAAGAAACTGGCTGCCCTAGGCCTGGATGGGTGTACACTCCACTGGATCGTTCACTGGCTGGATGGCCGGGCCCAGAGAGTGGTAGTGAATGGAGTTAAATCGAGTTGGCAGCTGGTCACAAGTGGTATTCCCCAGGGCTCTGTGCTGGGGCCACTCCTGTTTAACATATTTATCATTGATCTTGGTGAGGAGATGGAGAGCACCCTCAGTAAGTTTGCAGATGACACCAAGTTAGGTGGATGTGTTGATCCGCTTGAGGGTAGGGAGGCCCTTCAGAGGGACCTGGACAGGCTGGACCTGTGGGCTGTGGTCAATTGTATGAGCTTTAACAAGGCCAAGTGCCGAGTCCTTCACTTGGGCCACAGCAACCCCATGCAAAGCTATAGACCTGGGGAGGAGTGGCTGGAAAGCTGCTCAGCAGAAAGGGGTCTAGGGGTATTGATTGACAGCTGGCTGAACATGAGCCAGTAGTGTGCCCAGGTGGCCAAGAAAGCCAATGGCATCCTGGCTTGTATCAGGAATAGTGTAGTCAGCAGGACTAGAGAAGTGGTCATCCCACTGAACTCAGTGCTGGTGAGGCCACATCTTGAGTACCGTGTTCAGTTTTGGGCGTCACAGTACAAGAGAGACATTGAGGTTCTGGAGAAGGTGCAGAGAAAGGCAACAAAGCTGGTGAAGGGTCTCGAGGATAAGTCTTATGAGGAGCAGCTGAGGGAACTGGGGTTGTTTAATCTGAAGAAGAGGAGGCTGAAGGGTGACCTTATTGCTCTCTACAACTACCTGAAATAAGGTTGTAGGGAGGTGGGCGTTGGTTTCTTCTTACAAGCCGCAACTGACAGGACAAGAAGAAGTGG
>JAVSBS010014023.1:11276-31927 GCA_033124195.1 Coracias cyanogaster
ATCTTTTATTTACACCAAATTCCAAGAAGGGGATTATGACCAAGTTATTGATTTCAATCTTGGAAGCCTTTTGTGACTGTTTGTAGACTACTGGGGCACAAGTTTCTGAGGGCCACAATTAAATTGGAAGGCATTTAGCTTTCTTCAGGAAGCACTAGGGCTGCCCAGGAGTTTTTTCTTCGCCAACATGACTTTCCCCTGAAGCACAGAGGAAAAGTTCAATCTGAAAATCTTTTGCTGTTCTCACCTCAGGTAACTTGCAGTATATGCACCAGGGTGTGTGTGCACGCGCAGGTATGCTGAAACAGCCTGGCTTTTGTCACAGTGTGGAAAACACCTTTTGAGCGTTTGTTGACCTTGAAGTGCTGTCATTCATAAGGACAAATGGAAATGATGTGTTATTGCCACCATCTACTTAAGACTGAATCTGTAGTGATCTTGTCCCAAAGCTTAATACGATTCAGTGCATGTTTTAATAGGCTGCGTGTTGTTTGCTGTTTTTCTGAGGTGGGAAGGGATTGAGAAGCATATGACATCTGAGTCGCTTTCCTCCTTCAACATTCCATGATGCATGATTAGTATAAGACTATAAAGAATATATTCATTGCAGATAATGAATAGTGGCTGTAGAAAACTAAAACTCCAGTAATGCTGGTAAAGGTTGGTTTCAGATGCAGCTGAACACATCTTGGAATCTTACAGGCACAAAGCTATAAACAATTATTTTTCAACTATGTAACAACTACTTATTCAAACAGCAAGAGATGTGCAATTCAATGAGAAAATGGCTAAATGAAACTTGATGTGCTTCTTGCATGCTCCATACATTCTGCTTTTAAACTGGACCTGATCAATGTGTCTACAACCAATTCGGAACAGAGGATAGCAAGTTTTGCACAAGCTTGGTGAACAGGAGGAGGTTGTACGTGGGGCTGCTACTGTGAAACCTGTGCTTTTTGCTAGTACGTATGTTCTTCCAAACTCCCCAGTTACACTGAAGTAGTGTGGCTTCCCTGGGATTTTTATTGGCCTATGCACACTGGCAACGGAAGGATTTATTACATCACCAGCCTGGCAAATGTAAGATGGGCCTCACTCTGTAACTGAGATTATTAGCTAATGGCTATAACCAATCCTGGGCGTGGTGCTTCCCATCATTACTGTCAATTACGTGGGCAAGATCCATACAGCAAAATCAGGGCGACTGGGAGAAATTGCATGTCATCAGCAAGCTACAACTTGAAAATGGAGCCTATAATGGTGATGCCTTTTGGCTATGGAACATGAGGGAACAGTGGGCATTTGTGCATGAGCTGCAAATACAAGAGGTGAGAGAGAAAAACAAAACAAAGTAGAACACTTGCTCAAGGTATATGCAGCCAGGTGAAATCCTAGTTCCAGGATCTGTGCCATCCAGTCACTTACGGGTAACTACTGTAGACAAATGCATAGCTACATGATTTCCTAATCAGCAAACCAGCTTGTAATTAAGAAAACAAAGAGGTAAAAACAGGTGAGCTGCTTTCAGCCAGTCATGACCAAAGACACTTTCATCTACTAGCAGTTGTATTAAGAAATTTTGACATGCTGAGGCCAACAGGTATCTACCTCGCCTCCCCTCCTTAACACATGCTATCTGTGATTTTTTAAAAATTTCTCTTCCCTACACCCATACCATGTCTTCAAGCCCTGTTATTACTAGAAAAATAGGCAAGATAGTGGCAGCCTTAGCTTCAGTGTTTGAGGGAAAAGCCTCAGTAACCCAACCAACAAAACTTGTGCACTTCCATTACAGCTAACAGAATTTTTTTTTCTTGTCATGTATAAAGGGGCTTCTGTGATTATCTTTGTTTATTCACCTGCAGAAGCTGTTTACCTCCTACATTCTGCCACAAACATCATCACATAATTACACTATCTCATCCAAATCAGAAGGCTCATAACCAATTGCTGACAGTGTGATGATTTCAGCAACTTTATTGTAGAAGACAATACACCAAACTTTCCCCATAGCAATAAACTATGAAGTTACCTTCATCATCTATTCATTGACACACTGGAACATTGCCATTTAAAACAAAGCTGAAGTGCCATCATTGCGTCATTATTTCTCCAACAGCAGATAGCTATGCACCACATTTACTTATTAAAACCTTTTAGAATAAAAATAATGTGCCACTGAGTGGCTTTCCAACATCTACCATTACCTCAGGTACCTGGAATGTCAGGGGGAAAAAAAATCCCCATCTGGTTTATATTATTAATGCAATAGTGGAAAAAAACTTAATCTATGTCCTTGACAATCTCTAGTGCTCGTATGAAAGATGCATTTTATTGGGGCATTCACACTATGCATGAAGCACAGAAACATTACTTCTAGCTTATAATACTTGGTGTTTAATTTTCTTCTGATAAAATCTACTATCTCTCAGTGTGATGTGCTGAAGATGTAACTAATCCTCCATCTCCTGGGAATGTGAATACCCTGTGGAAAACAATACCTGGAATATTTCGGGTGAACAACTGTTTATTTTTCCCGTGAGTCATACATGTAGGCCTCCATTACGGTTAACTCATTAACTGGAATGTACTTTGGAGAACACCATTTTATTTGAAATTAGGAAAAAGCTATGCTATAATTAATATGAAGGAACAGCTTCCTCTCCAACACCAATGTTTGAAGTTTAAGAAGCCTGTCATGATGTCAGACTTCTGACACCTTGGCCTTAGAAAACTAGTCTCAATACCAAGATTCTTACTGAGACTTACCTGCTAACCTTCCTTCAGCTTCCCTGAGCTAGGGACACCAGATACAGCTGTGTGCCCATAGTGACAGAAAGGCCATGGCAGGGGGAGGGCAAACATGACCAAAAAAAAAAAAACCCAACCAAAACCACCCCAAACCGTGACAGTTGCGCATCAGACTTGTTAAAAGTCTCTTTATCACATTGGCTTAGAATGCCTTGGCTAATTATTCAGTCTAGAGTGCCTCTTTTACCTCATGGCAGATTGCTTATTAAAATTCAGACGTTCACCTCAGTTAGTGATGTGTCTTCCAAACTTCATCTCAGTTGGATGCATTTACACACCATGCACTGGGGTCTTTGCGTCCTACCCCGCTGTAACTGCTAGTTCTGTGGTGATGCCTAACAAGAGTATACACCTTCACAGCATCCCGCCAGGTGATGAGGCACCGTTGCAGGCCCAAGCACTTGCTTTTCTTCCTGTAGCACCACTCAGATAACAGCATTAACTTGCCACAATACCTAAAAAATCTCCACAAAAGCTGAAAGCTGGGAGAGAGATTATTTTCCTCCATAAATTAGTGTATCCAGCAGCTCTCTTCTCAAGGATGATATGGGGGTGCACAGGGGCTGGTTCAGGTCCTCTTCATTGTGTGTTCAGGGGACCACTGCCACTTTAAAAAAAGGTGAAAGCACTCAGCAGTGGTGAGGGTATGCACGGGCCATTTTAATTTTCATGAGCCCTTTATTTACGCACTTCATTTCCACACCTAGTTAAAACCTACTTAACCCCTTGGCACTGTTGGAACACTTGCTAAAGTTGTCTAGATTAAGCAATATTTATTGCCGTTCACTAGCATAGCCTGAACTGGCGATTATGAGACCTCCTTCTAAACCAACCATTCCAGGTATGCGTAGCTCAGACACAAACTGATATATCCAATTAAGTTATTTTTCCCTGTCTCCAGCTAGGGCTCTAAGGGTGCCAGAGGAAGCTGACTGCCTAAACCCCATGTGCTCGTGGTGCTAGCTTTTGTTTGTGAAGGATTTAATGGAATAGATCTTTCCCACAGTGGAAAGAAAGCTGTATCCATTCAAGCAGAGCCTTTGGAAAAGCCAACCTTTGCTTCTCATTTTTATAACTCATTTATAATATTTAGGACACTCGAGAGCTGGATACTACTAACGTGATAAATGAAGATGCAGAGGCAATGGCTTGAGTAATGCTAGGCTTGTGTGCCTGTTGCAACTTTGGTAAAACCAGAAACATGTGAGAGAGGGTTTGTTGTTTTTTTTTTTTTTAAATCCTCACCATCTTTTGCTAAGTCTAGTCACATAGCACAGACATTCTAACCAGTCTGTGATTAATTAGCTAGAGATCTGCAACAACTCCTCTTCATGACTAAATATTTTTTTAGTCTATCAAACTGTTAGTGCAAAGTGGGATAAATGACACTAGAGGGCCAGTGATCCTGACCTGGAGGTTCTGTTGCTCATTGAGTCTCCAGATGCTAAGCACCTTTTCAGATGAGCCCGAGATCCCCTTGGCCTTCTCTGAGTCAAAGTCAAGGCTCATCACTGGCTCCTGGTGGCAAACAAGTTGGCTCAACGATTTTCCCATTGTTAGATTCCAAAGGACCACTGATCCATCTTCATAGCCAGCCAGAAGGAAAGGTTGTGAACCACAGTTGAGCTGATAAAGGGAAAAGTAAAATTGTTTGAGAGGTAAATTGTCTGTTAGGAAAATTATCATCCCCAGATAGGTTTCAGTCCAGGGCCCAAGAAAATAAATGAAAATGCTGACTGACACAGAAGTGAAAAGTTTAGAAGTCTCAATGTCAAATCTTGATAGTCCATCCACTTATAAAAAGCATTATTAGGTAACTGCTGGTATGCACTTATGTTTTTATATCTACATAGAAAATGCTATGTTTTATAAATATAATATGTATCTAACATATAAATATATACACACACATATAGAAAATTTTTCTCTGAAAATCCAAACTATTGTCCTCTACAACATCAGAAAAAAGGCTGCCTGAGGTTTCCAGAAATTTTACTTCATGGCCTGAGCTTTGCGCTCCTTAAAAAAACCTGCAAAGATCAACCGAGTTACTGTTAAGCTGTACAAACCTGAGCAGACACCAAAAGAAGTGCTGTGCTTAAATATTCCAGTTTCACATTGCCAAGCATAGGGTTACACACAGGGATCATTTACGCAAGTGCACCACAGTGCTTAAAGGTAAACACTGAACCTCTCCTCAGGAATCTCTGGGTGAGTCACCAAGGGGTTAACGGGTGCCCCAGTCCCCCTGTAACCAATTGAAAGCTACTTTGATTAATGATGTCACAGGGCAAAGGGCATGGCACCCTGGGCAGACACCTAATTTATTTAAGCCTCTGAAATAACTCAAAGAGGGGAACATTACTGGATTACATGTCACACTTAAGGAAAATATTCATCATTGCTCCAGCCAAAAGACTAATGATCCCGTAAGCAGTAACTGGTTATGTGAGTGAAGATGCAAATCCCCAATGAAAAGCAGCTAAAAACCAGGCATCTGTTAATGCCAGTGATTTCTTTAATAGGAGCAGAAACACCAAAATAGACATTGGGATTATGTCCACCTCAGGCAAGCACATCTAAGGAATGTATCCAATAGCTTATTCAGCTCTTTCCAAGCACTCTCTGATCCTACAGGATTTGTTTGCTTGCTATTCAATTCACAATAAAGGTAAAGGACATTTCTAAAGAATTTTTACTGGTATCACATTCTTGAATGAGGCTCTTCAAACTTGCTGGCTGTCAATGTCGTGATACAAGGCTACAGTGGCCGAAGCTCACTGCCTCTATTAAAGTCCAGACCGTTCTCCCACTGGTTATTATTTGTTCTGTGGGGAGTTAAACTAACAAGAGATGGGTGGTCTAAGGTAATAAGGCTGCTGAGTAAAAGCCTCATGTTCTTTCTCAGATTTATTCAGCCTGAAGAAATGTTTAAATGAGGAATGGATCTTGCTGAGCAGGGAAGAAAATTGTCCCTTAAAAGAAGGAAACTAAGGGGACATCCTCTACATCATCTTTCTGAACAGGCCTGTCCACCTCTGGGATCCTCCAGGAGCCTCCTTTCTTGTTTTAAGTTCCCTTTTCTTTTGAAAAGGTAGGGAGCACGCTCTGGCTAGAAAGGCCCGTAAACAAAGGACTCTCATAATGCCCCGAACTGTGCACAATTTTTCTGTCAAATTTTTGATTTGCTAAAATAATAAAACACCAGAGCAACAAATATATGCCAAATATATGTGAATTAATGCTAACTCATTTGGGATTTCAGATGAAGGGTACCTGGTTTTTAATACCAGGGAAAAGTAAAAAAAAAAACCAAAAAACTTAATGAAGAGTCCAGATTTTATTTATATTTAGCAAAGGGTAAAAACCTCAAATAAAAATGAAGTATTTAATAGGTACTTTAATTAAATTTGAAAAAGCTCCCAGTTTGGGCATCACCGCCCCCTACCACTCCCCAATTATTTGTACTGCTCTTCTCTGAGCACGGGACTCCAGAGCCCCGGCACTCCAGGGCAGGTACAGCTGGCATTAGCCATGGATGGGCAGGGTCGGCTCCCCTGCCTTGCTCAGGAGATGGTCAGATTTTCATAGGTGCTTATATTCATCATTAAGAGAAGAGAGATGGGTGAGCGCTCTGCATTATGGGAAATAGCCAAGCAAAACTTTTTCTTTTTTTTTTCTTTTCTTTTTTTTTTGTGCTGGGGGTATCTTAGGTTAGATTTGAAAACCAGTAATTCGCTAGTGAGCTCTAAGATTGGTCTATTTAAAAAAACAAAGTAATGTCTTCTACGAAATGAAGGTCTCCCACTCTGCTTCTTCCTGACTTTCCCTAGCCATATCAAGTGTAATATTTCAATGAGTACATATACTTGAACTTAAACAATAAAAGCTATTGAAAGATCAGGGGAGCTTTCAGGCTGACACCTGGACTCACCAAGCAGTGCTTCACAACGGCCTATTTATTTCTCTTCCTAATAATGGACACTTCTGGTGAAAAGTCTTTACTATTCATGTTCTGTTTCAGTGGAAAAATTAAATTATAAATCATTGTCCTTCCTAAGCAGAACATTTTGTTGTTGCATTTGGATAACTGTCAAGGAAGGAAGAAAAGGTGATCTGCTGTCAACTCAACAGGAATAATTGCTGTAGTTTATATAAAGTAATAACTCTGTGTTTCCAGTTTCTACATGTATTATTCCTGTTGAATTATTTTGTTTGCAGCATTACGCAACATGATGCCTTCCCCAAGGAGTAAAAAAAATTTAAGGGAAGACTATCCTGCAAATCGTACTCCACCCAATTAGTAATAGCAGGAAGGTGTGAAGCTGAAGGGACAATGTATTTAAGTGTATAGACCTTCACAAGGGAAAAACCCATTGAATGAACTAATACATTTAAGGACAGACCTCGCAAAACAAGGGGGAAAAAAGCTTCAGAACAATAAAAACAAACAGTGGCAAGCTTTTTAACTGCTTCGGAGAAGCCAGTGAGGCTTAAATCTACTAGCCTAACCTAAGCCTCAGTTTCCTTCTGCTCTGTAGTAAAAGTTTCTAATTCATGCTGCTGCTGCTGAGGAGCATTATTCCCCTGATATGTGGGGATTTTTTGACTGGTGTGCAGAAAAATACGATGATACATGGCTGCAGCTCCCAAACTCTTGCTGGACAACAACCCTGAGCATACTTCCATCAGACCATTATATGTCTCTTTCCATGTTAGCTTCTGTTTCAACTTGTTAATTTACTGTGCCATAAGCAACACCAAATAGTCTCTTAGGCAACAGGTTGCCCATAAGCAATGGGTTGGGGAGTGCTCATCTCCTGGGTATGTCTACATTGCCCAATGCAGTCGTATACAAAGAAATCCTGGATGGCCTCTGTTCAGGAAGGGGTGCAGCTGGGTTAGCTCATGTTCTTCTGCTTTTATGGTTACGGAGTTACTCAATGAGCTACTTCCAGTGAAACCACAAAACAGAATGCAGAGCATCACTTTGGTACGCCACATGTAATTATTTGCCCTCCCCCGTGCTTTTAAACTGAGTTGCACACATTTGTAAAAGAGCAAATACAGCTGGGAGATTGTAAGGGATTATCTATCCCTGCCTGTTGCAGTCTAGGAAGTTGTGGTGACTTCTCAAAGCCAGAATTTGCATGGAATAATTTACCTCTCCCAATTCCCTGTACTCTGCTTTATCCCCTGGCAACAAAATTAAAAACTACATGAAATTAAGACTCTACACCTGTTCTGCTTCCTAGAGGAATAACAATATTAACGCATGTAGAAAATATGGCAAGACAGAGAGGACTTTTTATATAGGCAACAAAATTTTCAACACTGAACATTTCCTCAGTTATCTTCATCTTATTAAAAAATGTCCAGGAGACAGAAAGCCTCATTCATTTCATTGAGCACAGAACACTGATTGCATTTTTAGGAGAAACTTTCTGTTTAATAAAAGCCTAATCAGTGTATTTAATTTTCCTTCTTTTTTTTTTTTTTTTCCTGGATTTTAATTACAGCATGGGACTTGAACTTGGCCTCTTCTACTTTCCTCTAGACTCCAGTTGGTTCAGGCCACTGAGTGAAGACACTAAGGCCTCAAACTCACAAATGATTGATAATTTTTTCAGCTGAAATAAATACAAATGCTCAGCTGAACCTGCAGGGATAACATGTGAAACCAGCTTGGCTGGTGTTGCAGAGTTGTACCAGTATGTGGTCAGGGGGTTAAACTGGGAATCAGCTTTGCCATCAATTCTTTGGAGATCTAGTGCCAATCACCTAAACGCCTTCCTCCCTCCACTGCCACCTTTTTATGAGTATTTTTATTTGCATTACTTGTCTTTCACTGTTGGCACTCCATAAACATGATTTGCTGGATATACTGCAAATGTGGGGGTTTTTTTCATTAACTACTTTTATTTACCTTTTTGTCCAAAGTCAATACCACCATAAATATTTTGTTCCTATTGTACATCTGGAATAGAAACGTTCATAGAGTGCTTCCTTGTCCTGAGGGCACTGAAGTGAAGGTAACCTGCCATTAAAACCCCTGTTGTGAAGTAACCCAATCTTTCTCATCGTTTGTAATGCAGGAGAAACTGTATCAAACAACTGGCTTTGGGAAGGCACTCATTTTCCTCCTGATTGATGCAAAATACCTATCTGTCCTAAGGATACAAAGCCTTCCCTGAGCATTTGCAAATCTTCCATTAAAGCTTGGAAAGCTCCAAAAGTTACATTAAGGATGTTCACAAATCTTTCCCCCCTTTAATAGTATAATTACTTGATTGGTTTGATAATAAATCAAAATCCAAGTGAAGAAAGATTCATGTGCTTCATATAAAATGAATCACAGGGAAAACATTTCACAATTAGCAGGCACTCTTGCCTTACCTGCCATAACTTCAGACACATGGGCATGCCCAGCTTGGCACCTGCCTCTGGCTTCAAGGTACAGACTGACGTCTTGGATGGCAGCTCCAAAACCTGAACCTGACATCAGGAAAACAAGAGTATTTGGTCAGGCTCCAGGTCAAAATTCTGCTGGTAAAAACACAAGTCTTTTCAGGTGATTAAGGCTAGTATAAGCTCTTCCAGTAAAAGCTGTCTGGAGGAAACTGAGAAACGCATGTTAAGTTGGAGCTGTAGGGGAATCTACAGCTATCTAAATAAATGCATTGTTTTAGGAAAGACCAGACAAAACTGCTAGAATCAGCACATGCTCTTCTTCCATTCTTCTGTTTAATCTATATTATTGTCTTCTTTCCATACAGTAGCTGATATGGCACATACACCAGATAATACTGCTGACTGCTTAACCTCAAAACACTTCCCCGCTTCCACTCCTTTTCTCGTTTTTGCAAATCTGTTGCTGATTTTTTTGTTATATTCACTTGTGGAGATTTGCATTGTCTCCTCTGTTCTGTCAGGGTAGCACAGACCTTGTGTGGAAATACAGACAATATATATGACCTAAAGTGGATTTTTTTTATTTACTGACTGACTGCACTAACAAAATGTAAACCCAGAACTGTTTGCAAATGCAGGTGAATGTGTTCAACACCTGCCCTCTGCCTACGTAGCAGCTCCCACCATTGCTTGCACTGATGGTAATGAATTATGGATCTGACAATATTTTTTTAAAATTATGATTATCTTCTAGGATTGGGCAAGTCTTTCCTCTGCCGAGGAAGTAGCTCATTTCCACCTCAGGATGATGGCAGGCAGTCTTTGCAATTTGGTGCTGGAAGGTTTTGAGTCTCTCCACTGACACAGAAGTGCCTTGCTCTGGGCTGATTCTCAAGCCTGCAACTATAAAGAAACATAAGTTCTTAGGTATCAAAAACTGCTGCCAGGAACATCACTGTTTCTCAAATGCACGCGGAACCAGTAAGGTGATGCTGTGATTTAACCCCAGCCAGCAGCTAAGCCCCACCCAGCTGCTCGCTCACTCCCCCGCTGGGGGGGGGGGGGGGGGGTGTTAGAATTGTAAGAGTACAAGTGAGAAAACTTATAGGCTTAGATAAAGACAATTTAACAGGTAAATCAAAAACTGCGCACACCAGCAAAGCAAAACAAGCAGTCCAGTCACCAATTCCCATGGGCAGGCAGGTGTTCAACCATCTTGGCACGAGAGCACAGCTCCATCATATGTAATGGTGACTTGGGAAGACAAACACCATCACTCCAAATGTCCTCCCTGTCCTCCTCCTTCCCCCAGCTTGATACGCTGAGCATGACATCACGTGGTCTGGAATATCCCTTTGGTCAGTGTGGGGCACCTGTCCTGGCTGCGTCCCCTCCCAAATTCTCAAGCACCCCTGGGCTACTCACTAGTGGAGCGGTGGGAGGAGCAGAAAAGGCCTTGACTTTGTGTAAGCGCTGCTCAGCAGTGACTAAAACATCCTTGTGTTAGCAATGCTTTTTCCAGCACAAATACAAAACAGCCCATACTGGCTACTGTGAAGAAAATTAACTCTACCCCAGCCAAAACCAGCACAGGTGACCTTTTAATTACATAAACAATGGTCTGCATTATCTCGTAAAATTAAAAGGCTTCAAACATTTGATAAATCCAGCATCAAGAGCATTCTAGGCTATTTCAGAATGTGCAAAAGCCCAGCAGTGCTGTTGGACAGCCCCAGTCATGCGAACTTCCTTAAGTATCTGAGATGAGGTATTACACAAATATGGCTCCTCTGGGAGCCATCAGTCAAGCCCACGGCAGCTGCAATGGTTTCCAATCCCATACCTTTAGTTCAGTGCTTGCCAGAACATCTTCCTATTTCTAGAGGTTGTCAGCTAGCCTGCCAAAAGCCAGCTGCGCTCTAGGACTGCAAGTCAACAATGCACTAAACACAATATACAGAACACTTTCTAAAGCCACTTAGCAGTGGAGCAGGAAACCGTTCTCCAGATTTGAGGAAGGGAGACTACAGCAAAGAGCCATCCAATATGTAGACCAAACCTATCAACTGAGCAAAGTTTGATCACCTGGGAATTCTGGTTCTTCGGAGCTACACTCTTAACAAAAGGTGCTTTTCTCTTGGCAACATTCTTGCTATCAACATAACGACCAAGTCAGCTATTGCAGGAAATGGGCTAGAAATATGAAGATGACCTGCTCGCACCTTGCGTCTTTCATCACCAGCTCTCCAAAGGGTATTGCCTCCTAGACAAGACCGAAACAGCAACATTTATATAATAAGGAAGGATAAGTGCGCTCTGATAAATACACTTCTGCAAGTTAAAAGAAAAACAAAAACCTCCTTCACTTTACCTTGATGGAAAATGGACAAACTGGTGCAAGGGCAACAGCTGGGCTTGCAAAGGACAAAGAAAACCACAAAGATGAGAAAAGCTTTCTGCAGAAGGCAGGCAGGCAAGAGCTGCCTGCGCTGGATTGACAGTTCCAGAGACTGTCTGCATTAGAGGTGACTGAGCCTTAGAAATAAATGCTATTTCATATATTTTGACAACTGTAACCTAAAACTTGAAGTTCTGTGTTTATATTGGTTTTGCTTAACAGGAGAAAGATTTGCCTTTGCCTGAGGTTAATAGTGTTCCTGGGTGGCTAAAACTGGCCACAAGGAAACACACCCTTTTTCACATTAATAAAGCTTTTAACATGTTTCTGGCAAATTGGCAAGAAAAGTGCATGTAGCTCATAATTGGTGATTTAAATGCAATCATGAACAAATAAATGCCTGTTCAGATCTCATTATTTATGGACTGAACCTGCTTTAAGACAAAATTACTCTTTTTTTGGGCACCAGCCAAGCATAAACACTTATTAAGTCTTAATTTTAATCATAAGCTGCAAATGTACTGTGTCTCACACAGTGCTGCTTATTTGGAAGCACTGTATATTATAGGAGCTTATGTGAATTTATTGAAACGTGACACAGTTTGACTGTAAAGGTTCAGACACAGAGTGGAACTCTTCTACCTCAGAAGACAGCAAATCATCATCAGTTTGCAGGGCCCAAGCAACAAATGAAAATAAAACAGAGATGAGTTGGAAGAGACATTGGGATAAACGTCTCCTCTTTGGATCAGATGATGATTTAATTCTTCATTACTAGAATGTGTGTACTCTTCCTGACACAAAAACTCTTCTCTGGCTAACACAAGAATGCACATGTCAGTTTTGTTTAACTTAAATATTATTGAGCACTGCTGTAAAACGGAGTTTTCTTTGTTTGCTCAGAACAAGGTACTGGACTTAGAATGGCTGTATTTACTGGTACAGTGGTTGTGTCTACAGGCTTAGTCAGTTCTGTAAAAGGCTGAACATTCTGGCTGTGAGCCAGTGAAGTACTTAAATATGTGCTTAACTTCTGAATAATAAAAAGTTCACATTTTCTTGCAGTACAGGCACCATTCCCACTTATTACTTTGCATATAAAATATGCAACTTTCAAGATCTGCATCCTCTAGTCCAGAAAAGCCTGTGACCTTTTATGCTCATAAACAATTTGCAATTAGCTACAATATTTCTTGCCACTTTTTTAATATTTTACATATTTTGATGTCAAGTATTTGAAATTATTTGTTTTTGTGTGATGTCCTCAATCTTTCAAAGAAAACAAAAATAGGATTTCTACAAAGCAGAAGTGGAAATTGCCAACAAAGCTGTCAGTCACTGACTGCTGTGATAATGGATATTAGATGTGGACTTATCCAGTAGGAACTGAAATAGACCCTACAATTATCTCACACTGAGCAAACCTCTGGCTGCTAATAGTAATTCAACTATTTCCAGCCAAAGTACCAGTTAAAGAATTAGCCCGGGGTGAAAGACCAGATCTCGCATTACAAATCACCTGCACCTCCCCTTCTCTCACCAAATGCAACTTTCAGCTTCAGACAGAGGACGAGTACCTCTGTCTGATGACAGACTTTCTGACCATTAGTTCCCCAGATGGACTCTTGTTCTCCTTTAACAATATTCAGCAGCACCAGAAGAGTTTTCAAAACTCCTGCACATGAAAGACCAGCAGCAGCTGCAAATACTTACATGTCAGACAAGTCTTGGGGTGGTGTCCTTGTTATTAGAGCATGAGTTAGAGAACTCAAGTCATCTTTTGGGCAGGTGAAATTAGTGATGAGAACCCCCAAAGGGTCCTTGGGTTGCCCTCTCTTAAGCAATTTGAGATCAATGACGTTTCCCCTTCTGAATTATTTCAGAACCAAGACAGTCTCCCAAGCACCAGGAAAAGAGATACCTCCTACCTCGTCCAGAGCTTTGGCTGCCATGGCCATTAGCCAGCGTCCTTGTGCCACCTTTAATAGAGAGCATCTGCAGAATCCCACATTCTCTGTGAAGACAGAATCCATCACTGAAGTCCGTCCCTCTGCTAAATCCCACAAGCAGATCCTCTGGTCACGACCCTGACTGTTAGAATAAAACAAGTTATCCCTGAGCAGCAGGTCTGAGAAAGCCAGGCTTCCTGCAGGTTAGTGTCTCAAAGCTGGGTCTTTAACAGGCAGTAAAGTGGTGAGCTCAGTACAGCTGCTGTGGGGGTATTAATCGGGTCTTTCATGAAGTAAGTGGGAACTTGGTATCACTGAGACCACCAGCCTTCTGCTGACTGCAGAACTGGCCAGTAGGTTCAAAAGTTACCGTGGGGAGGGAGGACCTGAGAGTGGGTCAGACACACTGCAGTCACCATTAGCCATGTGTCCCTGCGAAGAGACTGCATCAAACAGTTATGCTTTCTATATGTGCCTATGTATTTATGAGGTCTCATGAGTATTTGAACAATATTTGTAATAAAAACACTTATATTTCACCATTGATTAAGATTAAATCTAATTTAAAAGGAAACAAAAGTATGCAGAGACCAACACATTGAACACTTTCAGCCTAGCAATGAACTACACATCAGGTGTGTTGGCAGCTGAAAGACAAGTAGCAAGAAAACAAAGAGAGCATCAAAGATAAATAAAAAGCCGCCGTTTTTCAGCAGTCAACTTCCCACAGCCACAGGGAGTGTTACAACCATTTATGAGTGGAGACACAACAGGAGAGGGACTGGCCATGCAGTGAGTAGCAGGAGTTAAACAAGGAAATGCTGTGGTCCAAACCCATCCAAACCATCCAAACCCAGAGAACCAGCAGCTGCATCACTGATGTTCTGGTGCAGCTCACGCAGGAACCCCTCTGCACACCAGTCTGTCCCACAGAACTATCAGTGTGGTGGCCCCAGGCAGCAAGATCAAGGAGGCCAGACAAAGGGCACAGCATTAATTGCTGCACATTCACGTGATCCCACTGGCTCTGGAACAAAATCCCACTGTGGAGAACCTTCCAGTCCAGCGGCTGCCACTACAGAGGCACAGGATATGTGCCCTCATTTTATCACCTGGGACAAGGAGTCATCAAAAATCCCTTATCCATTTATTATTTTAATTAGCAGTATCACCGGATGGAAGCGTGAAACCAAAACAGAGATAGATCCAAATCTGTCTGTTGGGACTTCTTCAACACCGATAAAGAAACTCCCATCTGCTGTTCAGCTGAGTTACAAACTGTCAAAACATTTGTAGCGCTGGGCATACAAACAATGTGGTACTGCAAGAAATTGTTGTGATTTAAGCTTTAGAACCAAGAAACAAAAAAAAACCAGGTAACAGCTGTCCTAAAATGGCACTGCTATGTGTGAACTGTTATAAATATACAGCAAAAATAGAGGTACAGAAAAACTCTATACAAACAATGCCCATTCAGTACGATTTTATGGGGGAGAGTGTTGATAATTGTACTTACACCGATAACAAATATAAATGCTAATGAGTTCCACTGTATATTATAAGAGATGTCTTCTCTAGATAAACATGTCAGAACACCTCCTAGTCCTACAGACACTTTGGCATCCACACTAGCTCAGCTGTCTAATCCAAAGTACACAAATCTTCCCGACCTTCCCTTGCTAAATGAGACCAGAAGATTGCAACAAAGCAAACACATGCAACTCAGCATTCTTGCTCATTTCCAGTCTTCCATTCTCCATCTCCAATTCTGCGCTTCCTTCCTTCCCTTTTCTCCCTATCCCCTCTGTTTATAAACTCTTTATGTCAGTTTTGATCTTCCTTGAGAACCAGTTGCAAAGCATTTGTCAACTTCAAATCCAAGTGTATTTCCTCTACCCAAAGACCCCACCTGATCTCCATGCAGCAATAAAGACACTAAGGACCCCAAGTTGTTGTGATCTCATCACAGATGTATCATAAATAAATTCTATAATTTTTTCCACTTTTTATTCTATAGTTTTCTGGTATTTTTGTACTTCTGTACATTTCCATATGTGTTGGAAAGAATTCCAGTGACTCCAGAAATAAGTGATTCCTTTTTTGTTTTGTTTTGTTCTTCAGTCATCACAGAAAGAAGAATAACATCACTGGTTTTTGCCTGTTTTGCTAACCTGAGGAGTCTGTCTTTACCACCCATTGTCTCCACGCAGTAGACAGATTTTCTTCCGTGGCCATCGAGTGCTGTGTCCACTCTGTGTGTTTGCAGGTTCCAGACATGGATAAGCCCATTCTCAGACCTGGCAGTAAGAACAGGTGCTTTTAGTGTGATCCCTGCAATCTGATAAGCCACTCTCATGTTTTTCCTTTTTTTTCTTTTTCTCAGAACTGAAGCTCCATGTACAAAGATAACACACCCACCATTCACCAACCATCCAGTTTGTGTTTTCTCCAGATATAATTTATCAAAAAAATACGCTTTGTTTTAAAAGCAAATGTCTGAACGATGCTCAGCTCAGCCAGAAGTCCTGGTTTACTTACCCAGAGAAAAGAACAGGGACATGAGATTCTTTGCCTCCACAGGAAAAATGCAGCGTGTGGACTGCAGCACCGGTACCTCTGAGAACAAACTGTGGGTCTGGAGGTGGCAGAGCCACCTGAGCCATGAGCTGGGGGAGCGAGGAGAAGACACAGATAACCATAAGACTGAAATGAAATCACAGCTTCAAATCTATTCTGATCAGGACATTTGCTTTTCCAAGTCCCTTTCCTCCTTGAATTACCATTATTGGATGTTATTTCTATTTGCTACACAGGTCACTGTACAGTATTTCTTCTTACCATCAACTGACCAAGCAGCTGTCAAATCTGCTTTTTGGCTGCATTCCTTTTTAAGCACAGTTAAGTGCTGAGCTGCCCATGTGTACGCACCTCTTGCACACTTGTACATACAGAATTGTTTAGCTGTCCTCCCTGCTGCAAAAAGGAAGAGCTACAAAATACAAGAAACTGGATACCTGTAATTTCAGTGGGCAAGTAGTTTATCATTCCACTTAGCCTGTTTGCAAGTTTTTCCCCTTCCTCCCCATAAAAATATTACTTCTGTGCTTTCCACTCACAAACATTTACAGACAAGCGTTGCAGTGAACAATCAACTGAAAAGAATGTCAGATGAGATTAGCAATGATAATTTTTACAGAAGAATCCCATTACTCCCAAGTGCTTGAATTTTTGGTCGCAGGCATGGTTACTTGAAAAAAAAGAAATGTAGTATTTCACACTAACTTGGTGACTACTGCGTTAAACATCTTATTCCAAGGGGTTTGTATTCCCCAAATTATCAACAAAGAGAGATGGATGCTTTCAGCTTTATGCCATTGGTTCACATGTGGTCCGAGGCAGCAAAGAACAGGACAAGTACATGGGGAAGCACATTGCCCTAACATGAGAAACGTGAAGGACAGTTCATTAAGAACTCACAGGGAGAGTGTGTGAGCTGAGCAGGCACACTCCTACTGAGCTGGCACCGTCACTGAGCATTTCCATTCCCATTAATACCTTTGCAGGCAATTGTGCACAAGCACCAAAGGACAAGGACGACTTTTCCGTGCTCTGACTACTGCAAATGACCCTCCAGATCTGTGCTGGACAAGGAAACCAGCAGCCTCTTGAACTGTAAGTGCAATCTGCAGTTCACTGAAAAATGCATTACAAGAGGTATTTTTTCTATGCCAAATTTTTACTGCTTTATCTGTGATACTACTTTGTACTTCTGGTTCTTCCTTTCTGATCTGGCCTCACACAGAAAAGGACAGCTTTTGCCACTACAGATGTCATTTCTCACCCCTCTTTCCCATTCATGCATATATTACACTAGATTAAATGGTTTCTAAATTCAGTTAGGAAAGATCAGCAGGTGTTTTTCTGCCTGCTGGTTCACAGCAGAAGAATTGCAGAGAATCAGAGCGCTAGAGCTACACGTTACATGGTAAATTAAAACAGCTCAACTTTTGTCATCTCACCTCGGTATTGGCTTTTGAATTGTGTTTAATGGATGCATTTGTTACTGCACCTCATTTGCAGGTCTACCTTGAGTGTTTATAGATCAGTAATCACCATGGTATCTATAGATCCTAATTAAACAGAATTATCTTTTAGGACTAGTGATGAAACAGGATTCTTCAGCATAATGTGCAGTTCTCCCTCAATAGCACTGTGTAATTAGGTATGAAAATAATGAGCTCAATGGATAACCTCTGTGTTTTAGTGCCCTGACTCATCTGTTTTACAATGTTGTCTGATGATCTAGATTCATGACAGGCTGGAGTAAATTTCCAGATGATTACATGATGTACAGGTTCGCCCCCACGGTGAGATCCAGCTCCCAAGTGCCCGTCTGTAACATGCTTCACCTGTTAGGCTAAGGGTTTTGTCACCAAAGGTCACCCCTTTGGGACACTACAGCTGTATGCTGTGGCCCTCAGAATGACACATAAAATAGTAGCTAAGTGGTTTGTCAGAGGAGCAGGGTCCCTCTTCACAGTGGGTTACTACACTGAGTAAGGAAGACAGAAGTGAGTCAACCCAGAGGCTATCTGGGATTACAAGGCAGGTTTTTAATAGCATTTTTCTAATTACCGACACAGAAGTTTTTGCTGACAGACAGCAAGTGTGTGCGTGGCTGTGGGAAGGGTTTTACCTGGCATGAAACAGACGCTACTAATACGTGTCTTTACAAAGACAGTATTTCAGAAAAATCTTCAGACTGGCTATAGAAAAAAAACTTGACAACAGAAAACATTTCAAGCTGTAGGGAAATGAAGTGACTTTTTGCTCCTTGGAGCCTGGTACTTTGCTTGCTTTTTTGCTAATCAGATAAGTGAATCTGGAAATTCGGCTTAATATTAAACCTATGACAGTTTTTTATTGGCCATATGAGGTGACTCCTTATTACTTCCTACCATGACTCAGCAGATGAGTGGCAGTGTGACAGTATTGAATGTCTCATTTTTCTTCCAGCAAGTGCCGAACTATGAAATTGCATCTGTGCTGCCTTCTTCATCCATGAACTTGGACAAGTCGCTTAAGACCAAGATTTAATTAAAAGTTCTTAGGTACCTAAATCAATAGGAAACCCCACAAGGTCACAAATAGGTGGAAATTTGGTGCACTGGTTCCAAAAAAGCATCCATCTGTTCCTGCCGACTTACAAGCATCCTCAATAAAACACACATTTAGCCTACCTTCAACTCACCAGGTAGCTCAATGTCTCTACTTACAGGGATAATGAAATACACTGTGGCACTGATACTAACAGATACCGGTTATGCCACACTTTGCTAAGCAGACAGCTACAAACATGCTAAATATGATGACTCTGCAATGGCTGAAGCCCCTGAGTAAATTTTTCAAAAGTGCTTAAGTGACTTAGAAGCCTGAGACTCATTTTCAAATGAATTTTCAATCCTAAATCTCTAGGACGTTTTAAAGTTTTACCCCAGGTGTCTGAAAAGGAGTTCTCTAATTAGCACAACATTTATTTTCTTGTTAACTCCATCTAGCCTCAGGGAGGCCAACCTGTTCTTGTTAACTGGGGATATCTACAGCAAATTTAATTAAATTTGCTTAGTATTTAGGCTGGTCTGAGAGCAAAATCTGGCTCAAGGGCTTGAACAAGAAAAGTGCAGCCTACAGAAGAAAGTTCATTTTAGGGCTAGACCATATGTTTGTCCCTGAGATATCCTCATGCTATGACTCCTGCTTCCTATGAAAGGACATTAAAAGATATGAATCATTTTGCTTATGGCATTACTTGTTTATAAGAGGGTATCACCAGTAAGAGATGCAACACCTCATCATCACACTCTTGTTTTTCGAAAGATGTTCCACTTTTTATTTCTTCCAGCCTTCCCTGTGCTGGTAACAGCATCCTCCTCCAGGGACTGAGCTACTCTGATACGACACAGACAACCAGAAGTATTTTTGACAAGGTGCACTGCAAACCCCCGGGCTCCTGCATGGACGGTATTTGTTATGTGAGCGAGAAGTGGAAAACCCAGCTGCTCTGATCAGAGTTTCAATTAGCAAAGGGCTATGTGCACCACACATCAGGCACTAAAAAGGGTTTTGTCTAAAAAAACCTGCTTCTACTAAATGCCAGAGTAATTTAATTTCCTCCAAAATGGTGTTATTTTAAAGAACAATTCACTATTAATACCCCTCACAAAACTTATGTTGTTTAGACTGCAATTAGAATAATCTTCAAACCATTTGAATGCCTATGCAGTAGTATTCCAGTATCATCACTTCAGAATTTGATACAAAAATGTTAACCTCTTATTTAATGAGAGTCATTTAAAATATGTAAATGTCAAAAGGATTACCTTAGAAAAATCTCTCAGAGAATTAAAAACATTAACAGATTCCCACAGGAAAAATTCCAGCAGATTTCAGCAACTCTCCTGTTCCCACTCCTGTCACTTGTATTTCTATCACACATTGAAGCAAAAACAAATTGCTATTAAAATATCATCCGAATACCCTCCTCCCCCTACAAACTCCACAGTTCAGTTTGAGATACCAACAGCTCAAGCAAAGACAATAAAAAAAATCTTCTTTTTCTTTAGGCTTATTTAGAGTAGTAAAAACTCATTGGTAAAAGAGCTTTTTCAGGTATAGGAGAAAATAAATCTCTCTAGGCATGTCTGGCAAACTGATTTGGGATTGAAACCAGCAGGTGTGCAGACATAATTACTACTGCAAAATATTCAACACATCCAGGTGTGCTCACAAACAGATATACAAAATCCCTGTTATTTTTTGGAAATTCCTAGTCTTCCAGGTGCCACCCTCCCAAAGGAAGAACAAGAGCAAAGACTGACTTGAGAAAGATGTGACTAAATTGTTCTTCCCCCTTTCCAGGCTGTTTCTTTTTCATTCATACAAAAGCCCTTTTTTAGCCTGCACTTCTGTGCCTACCTGCACTCACTCAGACATTTTGTGACACTTTGCCATGTTTTACAGCACAGCTCTAGTGCACGGTGGTGTTTTCAAAGTGGGTCACTAGCTGTAACTGCAGAGGAAGT
>JAVSBS010014023.1:32230-46358 GCA_033124195.1 Coracias cyanogaster
TCATGTAGCAAAGGGAGATCAGGAGGGTCCCAACAGCACCCGATTTCAGAAACATCTTAGCCCTGGGGGGTGCAAAATGCTGCCTGGCCCTATGGCACTTCGAGGAAGCAGAGAGTTTACGACTACAAGAACCCATTTAATGAGTAGAATTTCTATACGTAATTAAAAGAGATACCAGACAAATCTGCACAAGTGGAATGAGTTAAAGTTCACCTCACTGAGTGCAAAAGTGAATTCTTATAGATTATTTACTACAAAGGGTCAGAAAGCAGGTATTGGGTTTGGTAAACAAATAATTCTTCAGACATGTTGTGACAAATTTTTAAGCCTAGCTTTTCATTTTGCATGTACAAATAATAAAAAAAAAAGTTAGAACACACTGAAACAGGGAAGGCAGCAACAGAAAAGAATTTTGTGAGACAGTCATCTGAAGAAATCTCTTTGCACCTGAGGTGAAAAGTAACTGACTGTATAAAGAAATATTTTTGTGTGTGTCCTGTAAGAAGCTAACACAAACATAAGACTTGGGGAAGACTGAAACAGCACTCAGGTTAAAATCCAAAATGAAAAGCCAGGCAGCCTGCTTTTCACATTCTTACCCCAGTCCCCCAAAACACATACATCTGTTGTGTGCAAAGACAGAAACATGTAAAAAAGAAAAAAGAAAAAAAAAAAAGTAAAAAAAAAGCAAAAGTCAGTAGAAGTTTTTCTAGCAAGGGCCTGCACAGATAAAGACATGTGGGAGTACTACACAAACAGTTGCAAAGATCAGAGCCCCAGAATATATGAAAATTCACTCACCAGTTAACTAACACCGCAGCTTTTGGTTTGGAGCTTCCTTTGCTATCTCTGGTGCTAAATTGAGATATAAACTGTATTATACTTCCAGGATTTCTTTAAAGCTAATTTAAAACAGCAATTTATTTCAAGTGGAAATTAGAAATCAGCAAAAATCTTTAAATAAATAAATTGATTTCAAGCAGAAATTAGACTTAGTAGAAATTTCTAATTTAACCAGTAAAATGTACTAACAGAGAACCCTTAAGGAGTAAGGATAACCAAATGCCTTCTCTTAGTTTAGTTACTTTTCATATTACTCCTTACCTATGACTACCACGGTAGAGATAAAGCACAGAAATGTATATTTGTATTTAATATGTGACTTCCAAACTTTAAAAAATAAAAAATAATAATAATAATAATTTTTTAATTACAACATTGGACTGGGAGCATTTGTTAGTGTGCTTGTGCTTGCACTGGAACGTACAGTATCTAGACACTGCAGATAGATTTCTAGGTAGAATTCTCTTCCTTGCAGAACTTGCTAGTCAGAGACACATCAACGTCAAAGAGATTGCAATGATTTATATGATCTACACAATCCTTTATTAACTGCTATCATAAGCCTGTTGCCACACAGCCGACATTACAACTGACAAGAGTCCTTCCTTTTATAGGCTGGGAACACGAAATGCTGTCAGAGCTTTCGTTATAAGGAGTCACCAAATCATTTCTAATGACTAACCATGACTGCCTGCTCTGAAAAACACTTCAAAAGTCTCATTTTAAGCAGTGCTGAGAATCTCCGTTTCCCACTGACTTCAAGGGAAGCTGGGACTTCATCCTCTCTCAGGAGCTCCCCGAGATTACCTCCTCTCCTGACATTTAGACAATGAATGATGGAAGTTTCCACATTTTAACTGTAATAGTCAATGGACAGAGAGCAAACAAAATTGCTTATCAGCAATTGGTGATATGCCAAGAAATCTCATGGGAGCAGAAAATGACTAACAACCACCATGCAATGCAACGTATTTTAATGATTTCCACACAGATAATGGCTCCTCACAGTGTTAGCACCTTTTTTGTCTCTAAGCATCGCCTAAATGAATTATAAACTACAATATATTACAATTTTAAGTAATGAAGTTTGCAAGAAAAATGTATATACATGTCACTGTGTAACCTTCAGGAATACTGAAACCCAGGCTTGTGTCTTGAGATTCACTTTCAAATACTCCCATCTGCAATTTTTAAAAAAGTCACTGTACAACAATTATTTTTTTATATGAAAACATAGATTCAGCATGGGAACAAAACTAAGAATGACTGTAATTATTTGAAAGATACTGAGTTAGCATATGGATCTCATTGCCACTTACACATTTTGGTCACTGAAACAAAAAGCTATTAATCAATATGTAAAAGCCATAAATTAACATAAACATTAATCATGCTAATACTCCCACTGTGTCAGGCTGATAATTTTTTTTCAGTCTTTCATTCTGACATATTCGCCTTCAGCTATCAGCTGGTTGACTTTTTAAACAGTTAAACATTTTGGGCATTGCAAATCTTAGTGAAGTAAACATTTTGGAGCAGCCAAGTATCACGGATATGTTTATTCCAAAAGTATGGGATCTGAAAACACAAGAGCCCCTGCCTCACATGTCTTTGCCCTAGCTTTTAATAAGGGAGTCTAAGATACTGCATGAAATTCAGCTGTAACAGATGAAATTCTAGTGTTTCATAAACAGGTTCATTTTGCAAATGAGGGAGAAGACCCCCATCTGTTTTACTTTCTGAAACCATTAATTGCTTGGTAAAGTGTGATAATATAACTATAGACAGCTTTGTCTGAAGAAAGCAAGTAGGCATAAAAGCCCATAGTGCAGCTCTGCAACACATTTTCTATAAAATGAATGAGGAAAAAAAAAAGGCAACAAACGCATACTCACTTTGAAAACTTGAAGAATACGAAAATGCACAATATCAGTGAAAATGATTTATACAACTGACTCTCTATACCATACCATCAGACCTAAAATGAATTTAAGTATGTACACTTGATAAATCATTGTAATCTAGCAGAAAATTGATAAGCCAAGGACCATCAAAAGGTTGTTTTGAGTAGTCTCTGGTTCAGCCGTGCATAGCAATCTGTCAGCCACGGGGCTCTGTCTGCCCATCCTCCTTAATTAGGGGTGCTGCACAGTGCAGCATCAGCTACAAATCTTTCGGTTCCAAGAGTTAATAATGTCCTCAGATAGCATGGGCTTAATTAAACATCTTCCAGACATTTTAGCAGACATTTCCTGCAATAATCTTGTTTAGTAACAAACTATTAAAAAGAATTGACAGAGAAGAAATATATCAAGTTGTTACAGCAACTGAAGTTTTTTGGGCCAGAATTATATGTCTGCAATTAAGGATTCTGTAACTCAGAGCAATTAAAATATCACTTTATTTGAAAACTAATTAATTCTAAACACATATTTTTCCCATGACAAACTTTTATGATTATTTAATTTATTCCATTCTAATTACACTTTAATTAATCTACTCTTGTATAATATTATACTGTTATTCTGGCATTTGACCAATGAAGACAATAAATTGATTGCAGTTCCGTTGTGCAAGAGCAGAAACTGTCATGCCAGTTTCAACACCGGTTTATTTATTTGTCTGTTCTATTACTCTCTTTTCCTCCCACAGGGCATAGGAACACGAAGCACAGTACAAACCGGATGACATTTTGTCTTCTATACTTTCTTCTTCGAAGTGTGAAATATAACTTCAGAGTTTTTAGTATTAGGGAAATATATATGTAACATGATACTACATAATAAAAATATAACATATAGGGAATTAACTTATACCACGACTTATCAATTGATTCTGATTGACCCTGTCCACAGCTGCTAGAAGTGGAGTTGGTTCCATTGACATTGAGCTCTGCTCGGGATCTGGCCTGATACAGTCAACAACAAGGGAGAAAGAGACCAAACCCTTTTTTCATACTTACCTTAAAATTACATTCATTTCAGTATCTCAGGAAGTTTTACAAGACACTGCATTTTAATTTTGCATCAAGTTACCTTAGATTCAACTAAACCAAAAGTATGTAAATTATTTTCTTACTCTATAAATATTGTATTTTGATTAAATGCTGATAAAATAAATATATACAAATATGATATTACACATGGAATTAGTAGTGTTGTATTTTATTTTGCTTTGGCCATATAGGAAGTAAAAATGACTGTCATTTACAGTCAGAAGTCCTTGTCTGAGGAATGAACATTCCTGAAATTCACAGTTCTTGCACATTTGGTGGGAGGAGGTACTGAGTAGTGACTCTTACAAAGACACAAGGAAGCAATCTCCTTTGCACACAGTTCTAAAACTTGTCTTTATGACCCTGGCTGTACGCTTTCTTCTGCTTATGAAATAACCTCCTGCTGTGTACCCCTTACCCTGAGTGACACCTTGCAGAGGTAGGCAATTAAAATACACTGCAGGTGTATCTAAAGTATTTCCTTTTACTTTAATCATGCAGTTCACATTTCATAGAATTAAAAAGACAAGCACAAAATACATTCACAAAATATGTATTTGCTAAAAGAGGGAAAAAAAAAATATTCTGCACTTAATTGAACAGGCTGAGTACTTTATCAGCATTGCCATGGTGGGAGATAGATCCGTATCAGAATATTGTACCCCCTCTGTTTACATTCTCAACATTTGTTTCATGAAAGTTAAAAAAATATAATTTGAAATTGCAAATAGCAAGTGGAATAAATTGACATAAACATGGAAGGAGTATTAAACAACCATAGGTAAATCCTGTTTATGTCCAGCTCATGTTTCAAATTCCAAATTTTGGATCTGCTTGTACCCATTCAAACTGCTAGATGCTATTGGTAAGACTGCTCAAATGAGGAAGGGTTTGCAGGACTCATTCATTACACCAGTATTTCATAAAGCATCTTGTCTTTGGAAGCTTTCTGCTTCTGTGCAAACTACAGCATATCTCTGAGACCAGCATTATTATGGGCCATTCTTTGTAGATGGATGAACTGAGGCAGGGACAGTGACCTCCCAAGGTGGCACAGCCACTAGAACTGAGTTTAGGACTCCACTCACTGACTCCAGGCTTAATTACTAACAGTATGTGCTATTTGTCTATTAGGATTCCCATCCAATATAGCATAAATATTTGGATAAGCCAAGTTATTGGAAAGCAAATTAGCCCAAGAAAGCTAAGAAAGATCACTATAATTCCAGTGCAAATAGGAATGACATTTACAAGGCAAATATTACCTGAATATCAAATTTTAAAAGTTTATTTTAACAGTTCAGGCTAAGCTTACGCTTTAGATACAAACCCACAATTTTTCTCCCATGCCAGTTTGATCACATATGTCTATACCCAGTTTACATGGGCAAGTAGGATGCATTAGTCAAATACGCTCATCTCCAAGGCTCTGTGATGAGTAATCATATGTCAAACAGTTAAACTGTTAAAATGTGAAGGATATTAATAAAAAACCAGTCTTGCATTTACCAGCTTTTGAATAGTGATGATGCTTAAGTCCTAGTTTCTAGTACAGACAGTTCCTATGTGTGTGATGTTCTATCGGTTAGTTTCTCTGTGTTTTAAGGTGTAACACTCGCTCCTCTCTAGCAAATGGAGAGAAATAAAGCCAAAGGTAGGGAATAGAGTTACACAGTTTACACATGTAACTTCAAGCTTCACTCCTCTCATCCATTATAAACTACTCCTGACCAAAAAGTTGTGAAAAAGGCAAAACTGTTTCACTGCCTTAATTTGAAACTTTGAACAATTCTGCAGTACCTGAACTTGAACTCCCAGCCTTTGAATGTGTGCTGAACAGCCCCTATTGTAGCAGACTTTTATGCTGGCAGGAACTGAAGTGTCAATCTTTCATCAGAGAATCAGATTATGTCACATTCTGACCAAGTTCATTAGGAAAACTTTTACTAACCCTATTATCTCAAACCAGAAAACCTAGATCAAAGTATAACCGATTTTACAGCACAATAAAACTGTTATAAATATTTAAACACTAATTAAAAGGCCTCTTGTTAAAAGTAAATAAATAATTGAAAACTACCTCTTCTTATAAATGCTATTGAATGCAACCATATTTATCTCATGCTTCTCAGAAAAACAGGACCTATATATAGCGGAGAGTGGGAAGAAATGCACGTAAAAGCAATCATTAGAGAAGATGGAAGGTCACTAGACTTTTAAACCATTTGCCTAAAGTCAGCCACATTGAGCACTCCTTCTAGTGACAAAGCATTAACCCCTGGATGTCTTTGTTACCTCCATTCATATTGGACAATCCTATCCACTTACTTCAAGGGGATGTACTGGATGGACACTACACCCAAAAGGAGAGAATAAATACTTTTAAAGGAAATCCTACATCAACAAGTAATTTCTCAGTAAATGCAATTATATTGTAATTTCTTCTCTTTCTAAAATATGCATGATCTCATCTCCTAAAAAGGTAAATAACTGTAATTAAGTTTGGCAGATATATTTTTGGCTTTTTCAGCAGATATGACATCTGTATAAAACAAACACTGAATGTGAAAGTACTAAATATTTTCCCTTGTCTCCATTGCAGGTGGATAGCAAGCATGGCACAAGAGGGAATCAAAGAATCCATATTAATATAATTAACAGAAAGAAACTGGGTTTAGACTAATCCATGAGCAGGAGCAGTGACAATAAACAATGACAGAACAGTCATCAATATTGATTTCATGTATTTTTCAGTACTACAATCAGATTCTCCATCTGTAACTCAAACTTTAAAAGTATGATAATTTACGGAAAGCAGATTAATTTAGCCATTTTGAGTCAAAGACGTATTTCATAGCTTCATCCCAAATCCTGTATATTGTTAGGATCCCTTTCCCCTTTGAAGACTTAGTGAATGATTGAAGCTTCTACTTTCTGAGAAACAGATAACACAAGACTAGTAATCTGACTCTAAGCCACTGGATAAAGGCAGTTTGTTTCCTCTTAGCCCATCTGTCAACACCTCTTCAGTAATTAGTCCTAATTATTACAAAGGACTAGCCTCCCATTCGCATTATTAAATCAGAAATAGTATCATAGCCAGGTATCTTTCAACACCTACCAGACTGGCGACCTTCGATTTCATTGAATCTTCTATCAGTATCCGCCTTTGGAAGAGCCTCGGCAGTAATTTTAGCATCAGCTTCAAAGATGCAGATCCCACAGTGGAATTCCAGGGATGCATTCATATACACACCCACATCACGTGACAGGAGAGCAAGCAACACAATTGACCTTTGCATTGTTCTCTCAACTCCCGTGATATAAAACACACATCTCTGTTTTATACAATAGAGCTGTTTTTTGCCTGCGTGCTTAGAAGTGCTCCTTTGAACTAAATGCTGATAGGAAAAATAGTGAAACTGTGTCTATAAAGATGAAGGTCAAATCTTTGTTATGAAAACAATACATCTGGAACTTTTTTCAGATTAAGATAAATTTGCAAGAAGTAAATAGTAACTAAAAATATGCATAAATGTGTTTAAATGTGAAGAAGATTAAAAGGTTTATTCTGTTTATTTTTGCCCTGTAGCTGAAGTAGTTCCCCAGAAAATGAGAAAACAAGAAGGACCACGACATTGAAACTGTCCTGGAACCAAAGCGCAATTAGCTGAGGCTTTAGTCAGACTGTTTTAAGCTCTTCATTTGTGTTAACATTTATCTAACTGAAACAGGAGAAAAAAGAGATACTCTTAAGAACCAAACACTCAATTTCTTTTGAATAAAAGCCAAACATGTTTCCCAGTAGCACATCTGAGACCACTAGTGAGGATTTGTTTACACTGGATTTCTCATCAACAGCAGGGCACTGCCAGTTCCCTCAGAGGCGCTGAGCTGAGCTCAGCTGCACTAGCACAGTTCACGGCTTCTGTAGGTATCTGTACTGAAAGCTTGTGCCCAGAGCAGAGGGTACACCAGTACTCAAAAGTCTCTATGCGAGCAAAGCCCGCATCCTCTATTTAAAATAGAGAATGTTTTTGTTGATGTACTTAATGTTTCAAAAAATAAAGCATACAAAAGACAATTTAAAAGAACACAACCAAACAAAACACATTTTACAAACTTTTCTGTGTCCTATATTGAAGTGAATTAGTGGTATTTTTTTCTCCTCTTCGCAGGTCTCCTCTAAATGTGACAGATACTGATTATAAACAGTATTTACATAATTTTAAAAATATACATAACAACATAGCTAGCTACTCTATAAGAAGCAATCACCTAAATAATTAGGATTTGACTGAGCGACTGGGAGTTGGGCAGACACTGAAAAGGGTGCAGGAGGATGCCCCAACCTGCAGGGATGTCACTGCAGCTCTGTGGTGCCACTGAAGCTCAGTGCCTGGACCAGGGACCACATCCCAGGTGCTGGGCCCCTGATCTGTGGATGTGGTTGGCCCAAAGTCCCTCTTCTGTCTCATTCTCTCAACTTGGCCTACTTGGAACTAGCACAAAGACATCTCAGTAGCACACAGTACTGGAGCATGAAGAAACTACTCCGATCTAGCTTCCTGCATACCTTCCTGCTAGAGTACTCATGCCACCATACAGCTTCACTGCACCTGGATAGCTTTTCACTGCAGAGATAACTAGAACTCACTGCCAAGAAAAATAAACACACAGACTTAAAATTCATTTTCCAACTTGTACATTTTCCAAATAAATGCCATGTTAGTAACACGCACAGTAACAGTCAGGCATTTGACTATCAATAGATCAGACTTTAAAATACATTAACATTTCAGGTATCAACAACAGCATTAACACACTTGCTACTGATGTTTTCTTGATTATCCTTATGAGAATTCAGTGTACTAACAATAAGAACCTTTCAAAGGAACACATTGTATGGTTCTAGTACGGCTGAAAACAATGCCCTGCAGACTCAGAAGACTGGTCCATCTAGCCTAGTGTCCTGTTTCCAACTGTGGCATGCTATTTAGAGATGCTGTTTAAGGAAAAGACTAATACTCCCCATACTCCTCCATGTGCTATTGCTGTATTAATGCTGTTACAGGGCCTGTAATTTCACTGTCCACTTGTAGTGCTGCTGTCTGTGAAATTTTCTAACCCCTATTGAACCTGCTGATGCTATTGCCTTCACTACTTCCTATAGCAAAAAATTCACTACCTGAAGTTTCAGAAAATGAAGGAGTATTTTCTTTTATTTGTTTTAAACCTGGTCTCCTACCAACTTCACTGAGTGCCCTCTGGTACTGTAGGACTTGGAGGGCAACAGTTTCACATTCAGCATTTTCATCCCTTTCCTGATTGTGTAAATCTCAGTGATAAATATTGGTCTTTCTCTATACTGAAGAGTACCAGCCTGTTCAATCTCTCCTCATTTGACAGTCATTCCATTTTCCCCTAATTGTTGCAGTTACCATATTCTGCACCATCTCTAACTCCGCTAAATCCATCTGGAAAAGCAAAGAACTGAACATAGGAGCCCAGCAAGGATTTCCTTAGTGGCAAAATGACATCCTTGACAAAATGAATCTTTATTGACTTCCAAAGTCACATGTCACTTTCAAGAGAGAAGCTACTTATTTCTGCAACAGATCTAATTCCAGCTAATACACCCAGCATAGGAAGTTTAGGATTTCTGCTGCAAGGCAAGGCACCAGAAAAAAGGCTAAGGCTAAGTGTAAGTGTATTGTCTGAGGATCTACACCCGGAAGAAATAGCGTTATATTTTAAAAACACTTCCTGAAACACCTAGAGTTCCTGAAATTACTAGTTAAAATCCTAGGGGAACTGATAATGTTCTCTGTCCACCCAAGCCTAGCAGACCACTTCCCTACCAACTGAGTATCTTTCAGGGAAGAATTTTTAAAGGTCCTACCTGCTCTACATCAATGCTTGAGAGCTTTGGTCCATTTTTATAGCAATAAGCCCTGTAGCTTCTCTTGCCGACTTGGGCCAAAATCCCTCTAAGAGACCATGCTAGCAGCTGCTTCTCTCCATTCTCAGCTATGTGCATTTAAAAGCGTATTTTACAGTAAACCAGATCCTTCCCTACTAAACTAGGTAACCTTAAAAGGTTCCTTTGTACTATGTGGAAAGGCAGGAGTGGCAATGGGTAGCCTTTTTCCCTTGGTTTTCATTTCATTAACTTCCATGGAAGTAAAAATTTTGGGGTCAAAAAGAGGCAACAATTATAAAAGTATATATGCACAATATAATCTCAAAAGAAAAAAGCAGACTCCAGCAGGAGGAACAAAAGGAAATGTACCTGTTTCAGCAGCATGAGTCACTCAAGCACTGAGGTCTCCCCAGGTCCGTGCACAACATCACTGCAATGTAACCACAGCCCTGCCTTGGTCTCGCTTCTGCCACCACATGCCCAAGTCTACCAGGACAAATCTACCAGGGTACAAGAGCCACATCTCCCTGTGGTCACCTAGAAATGCCTCTGGCTCAAAATGGCAACAAAATGCATGGATCCCATGGCCTTTATCTGGCAATTTTGCCCAAGTGCAGAGAGAAACATGAGGCCTCATGTTCCCAGTGTAGTGTTTGCAGGAGGAAATGAGATCTGGATTTCATAACACCGCTAGCAAACTATGTCTGCAAAGCAGAAACTCATTTTTAGATACTACACATTAGAATGTTTTATAAAAATGCACTTCTCCAGTTTCTTCAGTTCTCACTAAGGTCCAAAACACTCACAGACATCAACAATTACACAAAGGTAGGACCACTAAACTAACACGGATTTTAAAGACACTGCTTACACAGTGAAGATGTTCACACACATCCGCAACAGCCAAGGAACATTAACTTAAAGCAAGTGGCTTTAGCTCTCTCAAACACAGAAGTCTTCATAATAATGTGGTTTGTATAAAATCAGACAATAGTTTAACCTGCAAGGTCTCTGGTATGTTCCTTTTTCAAGTCTGCAAGCCCTAGTTTCACAGAATAAGTCTGTGCCAAAGTATATTATACCTACTACGGCAATAAATTCTTCGTGGATGATGTTTTATACATAAATTACCTTCAATTGCAGCTTCTGAATGCTCTTCTAAATTTTATGGGATAATAAGAATTATGAGCACCCATGTATTTCTGGTAGGTATAATGTGAGACAGATTTTTTCTTCTACTACCTGCAAAAGATGATCCAAGTGACTTGTACTCTACATCTCTCTCCCTCCACCCGTGTTGAACAAACGTGGTAACACAGACCAGTCAATTGCTTATGAGAAGTGTACAGCCTGCTATAAAGATAGCCATGTATGAATTAGGTCTAACTAGGATGAAATATGAATCACATGGTTAAACAAAAGCATTAAAAATATCTGAAAGTTTTTTTCTAAACCTTATAAACTGAGATTTCTTAATCTGTTATTTCTTGGTTTAGTTATTGGTACATTTATGGTTTGGCAAAATAACTCCTTTTAAATAAATTGTACATTTAAAGTGCACAATTTATATTTAATTGAAGCTATCATTGTAATCTTTACAAAAGTTGGCTGGATTTCAGTGGCTGGGCTTTAGGTATTTTGCTGATTCTGCTGGATTTTTAAAACCCTAGAGATCTGGGAATGGAATGAGTCTGTTCACTGTTATTATTAGTCTCAAGTAAATACTGTTGGTGACCCACTGGAACCTAAATTCTAGCCATTCTTCATGTATCCATTGAACACTGGGTGCTTTGGACTCAGTTCATACACAACACTTGCCACAGAAGTAAAGTTCTAGGTTTCCACAGGAGCTCTAATTTCAGGAATCACTAGGAATGTGAACTTTCAAACAGTACCCAGACCCCAACTCTACAAATTGCTCTACCCCCACTATCTGAATCAGCTTAGTAGTTTCAAAGCCTTCACAAGAACTGGTCCAGGATCAGCCATTTTTCTGCAAGGACGCATTCTTGGTCCACTGCATTACACAGCGACAATGCTTCAAAACGCATCTACGTACAGCCACTGCAAGCAAGAGGTAAAAACAGCAGGAACGGTACAGATGGTATGGGAATGCTTGCCCAGCTCCCACGACAGTGGGGGAAGGATCAGGCATGAAGGCTCATCAACAAGATCAGACAAAAGAGAAAACACTGAATCATATTAAAGTAATTACTAGAAAATAAGACTTCTGTAAAATATTTGCAATCAGCTAGTTCAAGCCTTCAGGCTCAGTCTTGTATTGGGCTGCATGTAGCAGCACCACCCCAGGAGGTGCTCCAGGAAGAGCGAGTGACTCAGAGTCACAGTTCCTCCCTGGCTCCCTTCCTCTTGCATGGGAGAACAAATAATTTTACCCCATCCTGAATGCAATGTACTCCCATGTTACTCCTAACTAGCTTGATAGTACAAAAAGCCATGGCCCTGGTCCCTGTGTGCTTGCCCTTCTTCTATGACAGTGAGGGAAGGATCAAGCATGAAGACCCCACTGTCTCTCCACCGCATTGTCTCTGCTTTCCCAACTACCCACATCCAAAACTGCTGTCTAAAGAGGCCATATGGGACACATTTACTTCCCGCTCCTGCCCCGAGGTGCTACTAGGGACAGGAATAATCTACTACGGAGATAGTATCAGCACGAAAGGAAGAGAATCCCAGTGAGGAAGAACATAGGTCGTCACTAGATAATGATAACCACATTTAATGGGCACAAGCATGAAGGCATGAATTTCAGAGAATTTTCCTCTTATTTAAAAAAATAGGGTGTTATTATAAAAATGTCCAATTACATCATCAGGCACTATACAATATTTATGGTATAAAATCACTATAATTAAATGCCAAGTGCTGATTTCAGTTATTTAGCAGTGAAGCAATAAAGCAAGCAAGTGCCTTTAAAATGTTATTTTCACAGAGTAATCAGAGAATACAAAAGGAGCTGATAAAATGACCTGTCAGGATCTTCAACATCTCATGCTGAGACTTGAGATGTAAGGTGCAACAATTCTCAGGCCCAGTGTTAGCAATTAAGCTGTGTCCCTCATATCCACTTTTCTGCTGCATGCTTACAGTCGAGCTAGTATGTGGGACATGAGAAGAGTTAATTCCTCCCCTGCCTGGGTTAGAATTACCATGTCACCTTAAAACGAGTCACTTGGGAAAAGAAATTATTATATAGAGACTAAAAATATTAAAGATCTGAAGCAGTGAGGTAGTTCAGTCCACAGTGGCCATATCTGCACATGCCTCTCCACTGAAGGACCTGGACTGTGATCATTAGTGTTGGAAAACCTTGCAAAATGATAACAACAACAAAAAAATTTGAAAATTAGTTACAAGAAATAACCTTTATTGAGAAGTATCATCCAAAATATAGGAAATAAAGGATATCCCCAGTAGATATTAACAATATCTGTCATAGAAGGGGAAAAAAGACTGCAATATTAAATATTACTAATTCTATTTTGGGCTGAATAACAGCCCTAGACAATTAGTGACAAAAACATCCAGCAAGCAGGAGAGAAGCCATGGTAAACCACATGCTGCACCATCCTTCAGCAGGATGCAGCATATGCTGTCCTGAACAAGGACACCTGCCAGCCAACGAAGGGGAGGTGGCCATGCCACCTTTCTTCCTTCTTGGTGCAAATGACGTTGCTTAAGGGAAAGCCACCCAGCGCAGCTCCAAGTTTGCAAGGCTCAAGTGCTGTCAGTGTGCCAGATTAATCTATACAGGGCAAAATAATGGGTGGATGTGGAGCTCCAAGACTGCCTTTACCTCAGCTGTGGTCCTTGCAGTAGCTGGGATGGATGACACTTGAAGAATTCTTTGGCATAACAATAATAATTTTTTAGTTAAAAAATAGAATGCAGCCCACTTCCACTCACATTTTTGACAAACTTGTTTATCTAGGTAGATTTTCAGCTAAACAAAAACTGAGCTGGAAATGTCCAGTTCGTACTAAATGTCCTATAAACTAAATATAGCTGATTAATCTTTGCTTCCTTATGTGCTTCTCCCTTACCAAGAACAAAACACAGCTTATCAAAGAACACATTTTGAAGCAGGAATAATGACCATTTCCAAACCCACAGTGCCATTTTTATTATAAATAAAAAAACCCGGAGATCTTCCATCAGCTTCAGTGGTTGGGATGGAGTGGGATGTGTTAAGCTGCAAAGGAGGAAGTACGTACACCAACTGGAAAAAATTACTATAAAAAGCTTTTCTTACACAATCATAGGCGGAAGTAACCAACACCCTCAATTGTTGAAGTGAAAGGTGGGGGGGCCTAAAAACACAACTGAAAAAAAAAAAGTAAAAATTT